>JAGFPH010001096.1:41886-74840 GCA_018207615.1 Philaenus spumarius | reverse complement strand
TTCAAGTTTCTACACATATGAATATTATAGACTACTTATAAAATGAATGTATTCAATTCTCACCTGATTGAATATAACCTAACACAAACTTCAGGACCAACGAGTGTGAATTCCTCTCGTCAAATGGCATAATGTGTACATTTATACATAATTTGTCAAACAAAATCAAAGTCAAAGTTCATTAAACAAAGATAAAAACAAAAATTGTATTTCACACGACAGCTGCAGTGTGTGACAAATATATAATCTTATCTTCGGGCATTGTCCACTTAACGCTAAATAAGCATGGCAGACTTAGTCATAATCTGTTACTTCCTTGCGTGTGTTAGACTCAAGCGTATTGTATCTAGGAAACTGATTTTGTAAACATTATCAGATAAAACTAACACCTGTTCGAGCCTAGAAATGTACACATGTAAGGAAATAATGACAGTAATATTTTTTCACGCAAAGGTATATTCCTCATTATCTACGTATGATAATGGGCCGTCATGTATGGGTAGTGGCCGTCTTTTACTTTCTCACTATACTATAGTATAGAGAAAGTATAGTGATCGCAAAAAAAAATCGATGTTGAGATTTTTGTAGAAATATCCGTTTTAGGACCCCCTGAGTCCAAAAAAGTGTTTTTTACAAAACGTCTGTCTGTATGTATACAAAGCTAGAGCGAAGAAAACTATTCGATCGATTTCAAACAAATTTTCACCAGACATGTCAAGTAGGCCTGTATAGATACGGGAAAAACGGTTATGAAAAATTTTGAAAAACAACCCCCTTTTTGGCAAAAAAAAACTGATCAGAAAAGAAAATCAGTTATTATTTTTTTATAAAAAAACGTCTCTCACAAAAACCCGCATATTTCTAAAAATTCTCGTTTAGCTAATAATAATAACTGATTTTTGGGAGTTTTATGGCCATAAAGGGGGTTGTTTTTCAAAAAATTTCAAAACCTTTTTTCGTGCATCTATACAGGCCTAATTGACGTGTTTGGTGCAAATTTGTTCGAAATCGATCGAATAGTTTTCTCTCTAGATAATAATAATAATATTTATTAGTTAATCTCCTACTTTAATAAATCACCTCTCCTTACCCACCTAAAATTATGAAGTCACAGTGAATCTGTTTAATAATTTAAATATGTTTGTGAGAAAGTATGTGCCAGTTCCTGGTACCGTTTATTTTAAATGGGCCACCATAGTGTCTTGTAAACTACAAATCTGAAAACAACATTTAAATACTGAACCCTTCCTGGTTTTTTGAGACATTGTAAAATATGTAGTTAAAATGTTTGTACATAGCCGCCATTTTCCAACGTGGAGACTGACTTTCAAATTTCTTACGGAGTTTTACGGGAATTTTGGAATTTACAAGTCATTTTAAGATTTTGTTGTTCTTGATGATTTTTTATACGACTAACCGTTTAAAAACTGGAGGGGTATAAAGTTTTAAAAACGCAGTAACTGTGAGTACCGTGTTTTTGTATGTAACCTTCTTGGACTAAAGAAAACGTTCTTAACATAAACCGTTCTTTGGAGTTTACAAACAATAGTGCAAATAATATTATTAACTTCACGTCGAAATAAAATACTATGATTACAAATAACTTTAAAATGCAAGAAACTATAAAAACGTTGCAAACTGTACTTTAAAATAAACAGAGGAATTTGGTTAAACATAAATTTTCATCAATGAGAATCAACAGGTGAAACAGCCGATAATGAACGTCGTGTTACCAACAACAGGTTTTGTCTCATAGTTCCTCTGTATTACGGTTTTACAAAATTTTAAAACAAGTGTTTGTTGATTTTGAAATTTTATTTGTTTCATGGGTTTAAATCGTTTGCATATATAACAAGACTCTAGGCTCAGGACGTTTTAAACTTTATACTTCTCTAACTTTAAAACGGTAAGTCGTATCAAAAAAACATAAAAAAAATAAAGTATATAGGTTGTTCCATAATAAATTAGTAAGTTGGCCACCATTTTGGAAAATGGTGGCTATTTTACAAATATGTTTAACTAGTAGTTCTGTGAACAGTAGACCTCGCTCGTTGAAATAACAAATGTGGTTTTGAGCTTAGGTTAAAAATAGTGTGCCAGTAAGGAAGTAAGCAGAAGGTTTAGCCAGTGAAACATTATTTTGTAATTCCCGCGATTCCGGGATTTCTAGTTCTCGTTTTTTCTTTTCTTGAACTTTAACTCTTAAAGATTTTCTTTTAGAGGCATTGTGTTTTATTTAGGTTAATAATGCGTAAGATAGCTAAAAATATCGCGTTATAGAGGGACAACATAGAATTAAATATTTACAAACTTAAATAACTAAAACTTCACAATGTATTTACAGTTCCATAACTTCCATATCATATATCATATTCCAATATTAGAAATAATGAAAACAAACGATGTTAAAACGTCGTGATAGTGATCTCAACCCATGTACCAACACTTCCCACGGTGTCCAACGGTCATTTTTTGTATGTTCTTTATCGCCGAGAGGTTTCATTTGTTTCATCTCATTTTGTATAAACGTATAAAAACATGGTTGAAATACAAAAACTTGGACGATTTTTAACAAATTTGAAGTTTACGGCCATTTTGTGAGCTTACAGCTTACAGATACGGAAAAAATCAAGAATACAATTTTGTTGAAAATCAAACTTGCTACTAGCAAAATGTTACTAGTTTTTAAATTCGACTTACGGTTAAGCCACAAACTGGCTTTGGAAAAAATGAAATGGAAGAAACCTTATATATACATGGCTTGGGCTAAGAATAAGGAACATTCATGCAAAAAATCATCAAAATCGGTCAAGGCGTTTGGCCGTAATCGTGAGACAGACACACAAACGAAATGCTGAACGGTCGAGTTAAAACGGAGACCTCGCTTCGCTCGGTCAACTATTTTTCAATGTCAAAAAACAAGGGAAGGTTCCCTAGTGAAACTTTTCAATGAGATTTATTGTTTAAAAGATACTTATGGTGACTCGTTTAAAAAAAGACACTCTGTATATTTTATACAAAAGGCGAAGATATTGCGGACAGGCTCATCGACATATCTCCACAGCCACTGAACCGATTGTGGACAAATGGAAAACCCTTACTGAAAAGAAAGTACTATACCTCTGGAAACACTTTAACTATAAACACTAAATTTGTTCGGATTGTTTATTGTAGGTAAGATTAAACAAACTGGTTTTCTAAATTATCAGTAAAATCCATTGCGATATCTCTATAATCGCTTAAGTTATAGTAATTTTAATTTTATACTTATAGGTAAAGTTACTAAAAATGTAGATTAAAAAGAGGCATTACATCATTTTTTGTTAAATACTATTTTAAATTTTTTAACTTTATTTTAAATTTAATGATTATTGATGAAGAAGTTTAATTAAGTTCCAATTTTGTACACTAGTGTGTGAATAGTAATCAAAAGTATTTTCTTTTAAGTTGCTATGTATGTACAACATATTAAAACAATGTTTACATACGGAATGGAAGTAGACCTAAACAAGTTATATTAAATTATAATAGAGCAAACCTAAGAAAACGTACACAATATTTAGTTCCAATCCTGCTTTAACTGCTTCTGCCAAATTCTAATTATTTGTTGCACTTATAACGTTTACCCAAATTCCAAATTAAACAGAGTATAATAATAAAATTGTTTTTAAAATCTAATGAAACCGTGCATATTTTGTTTTAGTTTGGATCATTTAATCAAGATTTTGAATTAATGTATTGTTGTTTTTTTATAGCCCAGTCAACGAATGATTCTAGAAGGAAAGTCAATAAGCGGAAAGACCAACTATGGTACATTGTTTGGGGTACCACTTATACAGGACACTTTCCCACCACTTTCGTACAAGTTCTCGTCCAAACAAAATACGTTTGAGTCGACATTGCGATATAATAATAATAATAATAATAAAATATACCGGATATAATAAAAATAAAATATACCGCATATAATACTAATAAAATATAACGGATATAATACTAATAAAATATACCACATATATTAACTAATAAAATATACTAGATATAATAATAATAAAATATAAAGGTGAAAAACACAATAATTCGACTTGCTACGGACATATGACATTATAAACTAACTCAACTAAAGCGAGAAAGAAAACATTTTTCCGTCTTCATAGCGACACAATAGTAGTAATAAAATAAAATAATGTACTGAGGCGAAATACACAATAATTTGACTTTCTACGAACGAGGTAAGAACTGGAGAGAGCTCACGAGGGTAGACCGCGTGGGGAACAAATAATAAAGTATTATAATGAAAAGAAACGTTTTTTTCTAAAATTTCCGATTTTCGAGAGCGTATATATCATTAACGGTTACAGATAGCAAACATACTATAGGTATAAAAAATTTAAAGAATTTTGTCAGCTTTAATTTTGTATACGTATATATTTTTTGTAGACCAACCCCTACTGAGATATAGGCAAAAAAATAAAAAAATAGGACCTTTAACCCCCTCTCTCCCCTCTTCCGCCACCCCTAGGGTCAAGGACTTTTAGTATGTTATACTACTAGGTACCCCAAACAATGTACCAAGCAATGTCTTTCCGCTTATTGACTTTCTTTCTAGACCCCCTTTTGGACATTCGTTGACTAGTCTATTAGCAATATGTGAAGTATTAATTCATGTTTAGTTTTGATTTTAAACATGTCTTTGTATGCGAGAGTGTGCGTTGTTATTTAGGGGTGCAAATATTCAGGGCAGATACAATTTAGCCTTTTAAAATATTTTACGTGTCATAACATTTTTCGATCACTATTTTTATTGTTTACTAGCTGTGCCCAGCTTGGGTTGCATATGCATCTTTTTCTGTCTTTGTAGGTACATATAATATATAACCCAGACACAATTACATGAGCAAAATAAATGAAAGGCAATAATTTTTGTGCATTAAATTCAATTTAAAAAAGTTTATTCAAGCGGGATGCTGTGGGGTGTTATGAGTTATCAAGTTTTATTTTCTACAATATTCTGTTCTATACAATAATATGAAGTATTATTTTGGGAATTAAGGGATTTGATCAAATGAGTCATTAAGTATATTTTAATGTAGTACAATTATTATTATCATATATATTTTTTTTCTGAAACCTTGGTGGGCGCAAGCACAACTCACCAAAGTTTAATTACTATTATGAATTACTATTATAATATTTGGATGAATGGTATAAGAATGCATAGAAGACGAACAAATATTCAATTTTATATAAGGGTTAAGATTATGATAGCTTAAGGCTCGGCTCCCTACATTCAAAACGGCGAAGTTGGGTAAAAATTTCAATGTTAAATAACCAAAACATACCTTCACTATTAAGCATATGTTTGTGTTGTTTTTGGCAAAAAACGAAAGCTGTATTTTTTTCTTAAAGTAAAATAGATTGTGGGTGTTGATTACTAAGGTTTTTTGCAATATATCTTTTTTTGCAACTGATTAAAAAATTAATAAAGTTTACTATTTTTTGCTATTTATATCATACGTTTATGAAAACAATAAAACTGTTTTTGAAAATGTATTCGGCAATCAACATCCGCATATGACAGTACTTCAAAATGAAACCAAATTTTTAAATTTATTCCACGAATTAACGGGAAAAAATGACTTATTCTGTAGCATTGCTCTTATGGGAATCAGATTCAATATGGCGGACAGGGTAGCGCCCCCTTAACCTCTTCTCAAGCAAAGCATTTTGAGGGTTTCTTAAACAAATATATGTTTTTTGTTTTGTTTTCAAAATTATGTATTGTTATTAATTAATGTTTGTGAAATAATTTTAACAACTATAGTTTTTTCAAATAAATTAAATAGAACAGCTATGTGAAACTTATTATTTTTAACAGTACATGTTTATATTATAAGTTCTTAATTGATTCTAGTGTATTCTATTCTAATAATTTTCAAGTGTATTCCAAACTGAAATAAAAATTATAAATGTGAGATTTATGTAAAAGGAAAACTGAAATCTTTTACAAAACTGTGTTTCTTTTATACGTCTCCGTCAGTCATATTTCTCAGGAGCGGATACTGGTATCGCAATAACATTTGGTACAGTTTTAAAATGCACTAACCCGAATATATTATAAAATAACACATCTCAAAAATATTTTACTCTACGTGATTTAAGGATATCAAAATGTTTTCCCTCCGCCATCTATCCTCAAAAGTCAGTAAATGTTTTGAAAACTAATAGGGTTTCAGAAAAAAATACATATAATAGTTCTAAACTTGTGTGAAAAGTTATGAAGAATTATTATGTGTTCCGTGCATGCGGTGTACAGTAATACCATTTGGGAGCGGTCTCGTCCTTTCTCTTGCCCCCGCTTTTCACCTAATTATTTCCAGCATGGTTATTGCTATTGGTTAGCTGTAGGATCGGATTTTTGAGTACATGACGTGATGGTACGTAAATGATATATATTTATATCGCATTGGTAAAGCTTTCAGAATCCCTAGTTGAGACAAATTCAATTGTATTATTAAATACTTCGAGATACGTTTGAAGCAATGTTACAAAGATACCCAATACTTATAAAAGTCAGTATATAAAGTTGTTTGGTTGCATTTAGGATTACTAAAAGCACCTTTTGAGTAATAAAAATAATATTCAAACTACAACAATAGAAATAAAACCAAATCGCATAGTATTTCACTTCACTTCGATACAAGTTGCAATAACCATTTATTATAAAGATGAACTTAAATTAAAATTGCGTTATGTAATAAAAGCCATGCACACAACACTGCATTTAGAGTACATAGAAGGAATCAGTGTTAATTTGAAACATTTATCCCTAATAGATTGTGTCCATGACCTCTCGTGTAATTTAATGTTGACCGCGTACGGTAATGTTCCATAGATTAAATAATGCTGTTTGCTTTGAAAAAATGCTTACTTTTATTTAGCAATAACTATACTCATTTTATCGTTTTTATTACCACACGTATCCAACATGTGGCTGGGTCATGTGATTCAGAATCGGTTTCAAACCGTTGGTTCAAATATATTCTGGTTCAGACAAGGCAAATCCTTTAAAAAACCACGTTAAGGCATTTCAAAGTATGAGCATTTTGTTGCTTTATTTCGTACTAGCTGTCGTATCCTGCTTCATCTGCGTTAAAACTAAGTAACCCTTCCCAAGTTTTTTTTAGGAAATCATGATTTTGTGAAAATGCAAACTCCAGTCTATTATTGTGTGCTAAGGAATGCAATATTTCTATAAACCTCCTTCTAATATATTTGTTTGGTATGCTCTACATTATACAGTTATTTATTTGTTTATAGTAGGCTAAATTATTAACTAAATTTGACGAAATAATAAACAGAAGTATTATTAAATAAAACTCAATTCATAAAATAACTACTTTATTATTTAATTTTAAAGTAATATTATTAAAGGGCTGACTTTGAGTTTTAAATTAATTGTAGGCTCGTGTGATTCTATACTAGTATTTGTTTGTAACTAATATTCTAAAAAGTTAACTTACATCTAACTATCAAATGTTTGTTATAAGCATTCTCTGTCAAAAAAATATAACTTTATAGTTTAAAACATATAAAATAGCCTTATTAAAAAATGTTTAAATAGTTTTTCGAGTAAAGTTTATAATTTTGTACTCCGTTATGTTTTCACACTGTTATAATATTTTTAGTAGACGACTTATCTCTTAGTTTTATTCAAATAAGACTTTCTTGATGATATTTTTGTTTTTAATTTATTTATACTTGCACTATAACTATAATAGTTTTATCTTTATGGTTTCGATATCTTTATGAAGTCTGACTTTATTTTGTTCCACAATGATATTTTTCCAAATGTTTTGTTAAACAAACCTTTGCCTTTGACATAATATATCTCTGCATTTCCATATTTCTACCCTCTTTGTCTGATTAGTTCATTAACGAACTCGTTCGAGATTGTAAGTATCAGTATTGAAGTAATTTGAGTAAATTTGTGACAGTTTGTTATGTGCTCGTAAAAAGTGATGTATATAATCCTTTGAGTTGCTATGATTTTGGAGTGTAGGTTATCACGAACCTAAAAAGTAGACAGACATTTCTAGAAATCTACTGAAAATAAAGTTGTAGTTAAAAAAAATAGTGATTAACTGCTATTGTGAGAAACTTGTAGTTAATTCTGTAAACTCCGATCATTTCTATGTCAGCTGATTCCTGATAATGTATAGTCTTTCCGCTCGGCCGTGATACCTAAGGGCTTAAGCGAATTCTCGGAACTCAACTCCCCCTCCACTAGGTGAGTCATTGTTTGCCACCGGCCGGCCGAGCGAGCGGGTATGGAGGGGGGTTGAGTTCCAAGAAGTCGCTTAATCCCCTAGGTATCATGGCCGAGCGGAAAGACTATAGTACCATTGTTGTTGCAGTAAAAGTTAGTGAAGTTTTAGGTTATTATGGCTGGCTTACTTAGTATTTAGAACTAAAAGTCTTTATAACTGTCGAAGAAAAGTCAATAAAACAATTTACAAAAAGCCGTTTGAGAATAAATGGTAATTTGAAAGATAAACGCAGATCTGGAAGGCTTCCAACATTAAAACATCGAATAAAATGACAATACTGTTTCAGCAAAGCCTTAAAAGAAGACACTTAGCCAGAAAGCAGGAAAAGCGAACTTACCAGTACGAACATTTTTTTTTTGAGTTAGTTTGGAAAAAAGAGTTTCGCATTTTTTTTTTTTTTTTTAAATAACATTTTACCGTCTTCTTCTGTGTTGGAGGGTTTGTGAATAAACATAATAGCTCGCTTATGGGCTGGCTGTAAAGTTAACACAATGCTTTTCATAAGGGTACTTCACTGCCCGTTAAATCATATGTTAATAAAACAGCTCCTGAAATAACAATGGATCAATGAACTTCAGCGTATGAACAGTGCATTAAGATTTGTGCAGTAAGAGATACTAGTAGGGTAACATTATAGATTTTGTTGAAAGTCCATCGAAAATGTTGTTAAAATATTAAAGCAATGCAGGTACGAATATGATGAGATCTCACTTTTATTTAAAAGATACACGCTATTAACTTCTTTAGAATGTTTTACTTTGATTCATTTTTCAAACCCCAATTTGGTAATTTTGTCATATTATTATTATTGTTAACTAATTTTTTACCGCTGAACAAAATCACAAAGTTATAAACGAACACAATTATACAGGTTTAACGATTTCTTCATAAACGTACATTTACACTAGTCCGTGACGCATCAGTGCAGTGACAGTTCAGTTCAGTGCTATCCGTGTTTCCTCATTTAGACACATCAGTGCTGTATCATTTCGGCGTCCGTTATCAGTAGGCCTATATTTGTAAACTAAACTTCAACTACTAGAACTTTTATAGTTCTATTCAAATACAAATAATTATTTAGATCAATAGCTCAAGCTAGTTAGTAATAGACCTACTGTCATATGCGTAACCAGGACGACCGAATGGAGGGGGTTACAACAATGGGGGGGGGGGGGGGTGCTCCATAGAAAATTTGTAAAAATTAAAATGCAAAATAACACGTTTTAGGCTTCCCAAAAGTACTTTAAAATGAAATAGGTATGTACACTTTTCCACTTCTAATAATTGTGATTCAGGCCCATTTTAGAATAGCAACTATGACTCATCCCCTGTCAAATCATTCCGTGCGTGCGCTGCCTCTAACCCCATAGGCCTGGAACGCACACGGCGTTTCTTTGTCGGCTGCGGATTGTCATAAAATTTAAAGTGTGCATGCGGTAAAATTTCCGACGCCACACCGTATAAATTTCTTATTGGGATTCATTAAACTGAAGCGTCTAGTTCATCAATCACGAAGTGTGTTATGTAATATTATATTATTTCTTTTAATGTTTTATTGACATGAACAGAGAGCAACTCTCGCTGTATTGTTAATCCGTTGCTGATTGAAAAGGAAGCAAATAAATATACATAATATTTGGGTTCATCCAATCAATAAATAAAAGAAAAAAAGATTTTGGAGCATCCTACATTGTGTTTCCTGATTTCAGGAACTAGAAGAAAAAATGTTAAATTATTTAAGAAAGGTTTCTACACGAGGCTGAAGGATAGTATTCTACGAAAAAAATAAAATAAAATAAGGAAAATTGGCGTGCATTTGGTCACGTTCGCCACTGTTTCGGCGGAGACGATGGAAAATTCGTCGATTGTAGTGGCAGCGAGCGGCTGCACGTGCACAGCTACCGTCAGCGGTAAATAAACCGATCGTTTATTTTTCCGACCAATATGTATGCTCTAATATTCTCCTTCGTATGTTGATATGACGGCGACGGCAAATAATCCGTGGCGGACAAAACTCCATGTGCTGCCTCTAGAACATTATACTTTGATATACTATTTTTTTTTTTATACACTGCATCTATACAAAATAAAGTGCCAGTGAACAATTTGACCAAAGATAATGTTAGCAATATATTGATAATTTATTGTAGCTTGATATTTGCATAGGCGTTGAAAACAAGTTACTCTTAAGAGAGTATTTTTATGTAAACAAAGTCCGCATTTTTTTTTACAATGGGGGGGGGGGGGTTGTAACCCTCAAAACCCCCCCCCTGGTTACACCTATGCCTACTGTAGTTTGAAATATAGTTTTATGTTTTTAGGCCTAAGTTGTTTTTATGAAGAATGAAGTAAATAAAAAGGAATGTAAAAAATATATATACAGTTTCTGACATTCTAAAAGTTTTAACCTCAATGCTGATCACATAGTTAGTTAAATATTAAATAGTTCATCATTTCCAAAAATCATATTAATATCATTTCCTCTCCTGTTTGCTTCAGATTTCATTTTTAAATGAATTATCCATAGTCTACATTTATGACTAAATAGATCGTATACAATCGGTATTTCCTGACACATTCAACTAGTTGTTCGACGTTCATTGTAAACAAACAAAAAATCACATCCGAGAAATTCTAAAGATATTTGTTGGGAAATAATTTACAAAGCACCGAAGGGATACTGAAGCAGCACTGAAAACACTGACACTGATACCCCTCTGTTCAAATCCACAGAAGTATTGTTTTTCACTGATAATGAAACACGGATCCAATACGGTACTGACACGCCACGGACCTTTGTAAATGGGCCTTACAGGTTACATTTATTTTATGCTTACTGTACAGGAAAATAAGTCAAAACCTTGATCAGCTGTCTAATTATTAAAACCTTGATGAGATTTCACTAATAATGAATCTGCAGTTAGTTGTAAATACAATATATTTTGTATTACTTAACAAATTTAAAGTAATAAAATGACATATAAATACATGAGGAATTTTTAAGACGATATTATGTATTATTTAACAAACTTAAATGGACGAAATGGCCACGTTACCCGGTTCTCACAAAAGGGATACTTCCTACCATATGTTCTCCCATTTAAATAACAAGGCATAATTTTTTAAACGTCATTTATTTTTAAAATATGTTTAAAAAGACACTTCATTTATTTGTATAAATTGATTGAAACATATCTACGTAATAGCATTGAAGAAACAACACTATAAGAAGCGAAACCCCCATGTTATCAGAGTCGAAAATGCCTAGTTTGGATCGAGGCCAACAGGTACCGCCAGCAGCATCGCCGCGCGGACTGTACCTTCTTTATTGGGACTGTACATTACGTGCCCGCCCCTAGTGTCAACTTCACAGAGACCAAATAGTTTTGTCGATGCGTAAACGTAAACAACTGCTATGCTCTCCTTAGGTGACTTAGCCTATGGGTTGAGTTATCTTTAATTTAAAAAAAAAACAGGTTTTAGAGGAAAGATGTGGGATTCTACCCATCTCATTTTCTACATGAAATATATTTTTACGTAATTGTACACATTGAAAAAGTAAAATGCAAACTTACTTTAATTCAGGAATCATCTGACATAAAATTTTCAGTAAGCGAGGATTTTTTAATTTTTCAAGTTACGATGTTTTGTCAGCGGGAAACTTGTAGGAAATTACAAGTACTAAAATTTTTGTTTAAACATGGTTTGTCTCCAAAAACCCGTTTTGGTTTTTAATGTAGTTGATTAACGACAGTAAAATTGCGCTCGAAACTAAAATGTCCTGCCACAAACGCTCCATTGGTCCGATCACGCTATTCTATTTATTTATTCTGGATTCACGTTTTTATTCATAATGAAGTATATTTTAGTATTTGTTTTTTATTGCGTTTGTAAATCATTTCGTTAATTTATAAAAGTTTTAAAATCCTATTTTAAAGTGAGAAAACAATAACTGAAAGAGAAGAGCATCTCGTAGTATTTTGTTATTATTTATATTTTCAAATAATAATCTAAGAAAAAGAAAAAACAACAATAATTATTTTTTCATACAAAGCTAAAATTTGGAAAACCTGTTCTTTTAGTATTCTTTCAAGTTCAAAGAGTTTATCTGGTTTTAGAAGCGCATTTATATTAAATCATTAAATTTGAAGTTTGTAAATTATTGTGTATGCTTGGTTTCTTAAGAGCTTTGTAACATTATATATGTGTGTATGTTGTTTTCCAATGTATCCCTATGTGTATATTCATGGTGATTATTTACTGTAACAAAATGTTAGGTTATACAGGATGTTCCATAACTATCGCCCCCTCTACGTTTTTTTAAAATTGCAAATAGGATACGGAAATGTTTTTAGTTTATATGTTATTAAAGGTGGTTGCATCCGAAAACTTGGCCCTCACCCAAAAATGGGGGTTTGGGGACTCAAAAATAACAAATTCATGCAAACCCCACTAGTGATTGTAAATTGTGTTATGCTTGGTTTCTTAAGAGCTTTGTAACATTATATTTGTGTGTATGTTGTTTTCCAATGTATGTATGTGTATATTCATGGTGATTATTTATTGTAACAAAATGTTAGGTTATACAGGATGTTCCATAAATATCGCCCCCTCTACGTTTTGTAAAATTGCAAATAGATTTTTTTAGATTTTCCTACGTGATTGAATGTTTTTTTTAGAGTTTTTTCTAAAAACATGCTGATAGGATGTTAATCAGCACATTTTGTTTTTACGCGGCCTTATAGCTAGCTTGGTTTCCCCAAAATTGATCAAAACGTAAAATAACATAAAAGTAACTGGTCCAAAGCCACGTGGTGGACTTTAAATTAGGGGCATCTTCTCATCCGAGGCCGATGGGCGAGTTTTTACGCTGCGAGTGAAGCGAAGCTCATAACCCGTGCTACTTGTTTACATTACGGTAGCTCAATCCCTTACGAGAAGAATAAGCGTACACCTAGTTATGGAACACTCGGTATAATTATTTCGTAGTCTATGTGTACCATACTTTGCTTTGAATTATTTTAGTTGTTGCTTACGTGATCGATTGTAAATAGTTTATATAAAGATTATTATTATTTATTTATTTCTGGTTTTTTTCTCCCAGGTCAAAATATTTACCATAAAACTAAATCTTTTAGAGCTTTTTCGCCAAACTGTCATAAAAGTATTGCCTGGAAAACAATACTTTTTATAAGCTTTAAATATCCCAAAAGCAGTAATGAACAGTCTAACACCTTATTTGAGAAAGGCTGAAATATATATGTTTGGTGTCAAAAAAAAAACTGTTTTTAATTTTACTTAAGTTTTTGTATATTTCGTTAAATATTTTACCAATTATAAGTCCGATTTTACGAAATAAAGTGTTTATTTGTTAATTACTGTTGCATGCATATTTTACATTTACCTTGTATGGGATATTTTTTCAACAAAACAAACTTAGAAGACTTTACAATATTTTACAGTAATAGATTATCAAATCAAATTCAGGAAAAACCCATGTTCAAATAATGTTAATTTGAGATTTAAGATAATTTGTATACAGTATTTGACATAACATTTTTACGTTAAGTTACAAAAAAATCATTTACTACTTAAAATTGTTTTTAATTCATTAAAAAAAGTATTAAATTTATGCCACATTTTATAATTTGGTTATTAAAAACATTATCAATAATAAATCATTGTTCAACAGTACTGTATAATATAGTTGCAACGTGCGCCAAATATTGAAACATGTATTGTGCTTGCTCCCTCCAAAACGAAAACTAAATTATTCTCTTCGTTGGGGATGTTGAAAGGAGGTTAAAGCAGTTTGTGCCAGACAGTGCAAGAGGCAGATATATTCGCGGTCTGGTGGTGCGGCGAAATTTAAACTCTGCCTATAATGTCAGTTTCGTCTCAAGGAGCAGCAAAAGACTAGTGGCGCTCGGAGAGACTTCGAAATGAACTAACATGCAAGCAACCGCTTATAGCCCATTAGGTTTCGCTTCTTATAGTGTTTTTTCTTCAATGGTAATAGTCAGATAAAGAAATTCTTAAGCGAAATACGTAAAATAAGTGGGAGTGTTGTGGCTCTGTAGTTAGTCCAGTCGTCCAAGATTGCTACAAGTAGTACAGTAAAATTATACCAAAAAATACCCAAATGGGGAATAAAAAAAAATAGCTATGAGGAATCCACCGAAATAGTTTGAGGGTGGGAGAATGTGGAAGGTGTAAAAACTGTGTGTTTTCTAGGTTTCTTCAAATACTTCGTAAACCATTCACTTTAGAGCTTAGTTTGTTCTATAACTTTTTAGAGTACGTTAAATTCTCTACAAAAATGGTTCCATACATTTCTTTTTGCTGTGATCAATAGTTTTGGAAATACAGTACTGTATGGAGGTTTAATTTTTTTAAATAATTACAATAGTGATTGAGCTTATAAACTGATTGTAAAATAGCACATTTTAAAAAGTATTTTGGAACTAAAACCTTTATTAAATAATATACAGTAGGAACCTTCAATATATTGCATAGGTCCGAGTTTGGTTCCCCCCCGCGGCCTGCAGTTTTTTGGTTGTTTCCCCCCCCCCCCCCCCCCCCACTATGTCTAAGTGGCATAAACTAAAGAGGTTAAACGAACATTTTAAACACAAAAATCTAAACAAATTTAATCACAAAATCTAAAAACTAGCCTATAAACTGGCAATTCATTATACAGTACTTGAAGTTTGAAGGTGAATTGTTTCTTCAGGAACATTTCAATATCCAAATAGTCTAATAATAATAAATAAGATGTTTCATTCATTTTTGTTCTGGTTTATAATATATTATTAGCAGAGATTGTAGGTCAAATAAATGTAGGCCTATTAATTGGGTGTAATAAGTGCTAATGAGGGAGCGTTTCTACTACGAAACTGAGTTTTGACTTATTCATAATTCAAGCTCAGCCAACTGAATATACCACTATACTTATTTTATTTATTTATTAACAATATGTTACTGCTTTATTATAAGAAAATGGGGTAAAATGAAAATTTTCTGAAAAAGTTGGAAACAAGTGTTTTGTTAAAGTACTAATTCTAATAAACAAGAGCCTACCTTAATGTTCCAATTGTCAACAACAACTAAGACATAGCACGAGTGAATATCTTTCTTTGATTATGGTATCATTTTTAGGTTAGGAAAATGTCACGTAATTCGTGCTTTGGCGTTAGAAGTCCAATCGGCCCGATAATGTCCTCAATTGTGCTTTGGCTATTGTCTAGCCCAAATATTATGTGGGTTTACAGAAACACTGACATTTTTATAGTCACATTTTTAAAATCTGGCAGAACAGTTAACTTCAAAATATATGTTTTTTTTTTCACTTTGTAATGAAGTAATATTATTGTTTTAGCCTACTGTTTAAAACTGGTATTTGGGTTTTCTGGTATATAGCCAAAACTTGTAATTATTTAAACGTGGTTTTTAAAACGTTTTGTGAAAATACTTACATTATATCCAGAATTGGCGTAAATTTACTAAGTTATTCGACCCTAGGCTATGTTTGCAGACGACGACTTTTTTTAGGAAATAGAGTAGTGCTGCCAACCTAAGTATATTGTACTAGATTAGTGAGATAATGATTGTAAGACTACATTTACTTTACGACCATCACGTGATATGTTTGCAGACGACGAAGATTAACTGTAAATTATAGAAATAAATATAAAAATGAATGTTTGAAGATATTTTTCGTACATAAAGCGTATAAATGTAGTATAAATGTATAAATACTGTATTGTATTGTTTGGTGTTTAATGTGTTTATGAACTGCAATTATATGCTTTACAGCAATTACATGCTGTAGATAATATATTTATGAATACTGTTCATGTAATTGTATAGTTTTGCGTTTGCGATACGGAACGAAATAACTTGTGAAGTTATAGGGACTTTATGAACACTGTGTATATACCATAAGGCTGGTGTTGTAATTGTTTTGCAAAACAAAAACTGATTTATTTCTGTTTATTACTTTTGTATGTTTATAATCTTGAAATATACTGTGGCTAGAGACTTTACGCTAGAATAATTTCAGGCTATTTTTCATGTGTCGTAAAGTTGTAATTGTTTTACAAAAAAAGAAATTAATTTGTGTTAGCTACTTTTGTATGAATGACAAGTAGACCCTACGTCCGTTTGCGTCAGTTTACATTACGACCCCTTGCCATACATCTAATATTTCAACAGTTGTGCAAAAAGTACCGTGTTTGAAGTGTAAATTGTAATTTAAACAAGTTGTGAAGTGAGTTTGCGTTAAAAGTGTTTTATTTTATTTTGTTTTATTTGTGATGTTAAGCCGTAGGAATACGAAAACCGGCCACAGTGTTTTCTTACGTTCGCATTCACAATACGATGTTTTACTTTCTCACTATACTATAGTATAGAGAAAGTATAGTGATCGCAAAAAAATCGATGTTGAGGTTTTTATGGAAATATCCGTTTTGGGACCCCCTGAGTCCAAAAAAGTAGTTTTTACAAAATGTCTGTCTGTATGTCTGTATGTATGTCTGTATGTATACAAAGCTAGAGAGAAAACTATTCGATCGATTTCAACCAAATTTGCACCAGACATGTCAAGTAGGCCTGTATAGATGCACGTAAAAGGGGTTTGAACATTTTTGAAAAACAACCCCCTTTTTGGCCAAAAAACCCCAATAAATCAGTTATTATTTTTTTATAAAAAAAACTGCTCTAACGATTTTGATAAAATTTGGCTTATTTGTAGCCTTTAATGTGCCCTACCATAAGCAAAAAACCCGCATCTTTCTAAAAATTCTCGTTTAGGTAATAATAATAATAATAATAATAATAACTGATTTTTGGGGTTCTTTTGGCCATAAAGGGGAATGTTTTTCAAAATGTTTCAAAAACGTTTTTCTTGCATCTATAAAGACTTAATTGACGTGTTTGGTGCAAATTTGTTCGAAATCGATCGAATAGTTTTCTTTCTATATAATAATAATAATATTTATTAGTTAATCTCCAACTTTAATAAAAAATCACCTCTCCTACCCCACCCTACAAGTCACAGTGAATCTGTTTAATAATTCAAATATGTTTGTGAGAAAGTATGTGCCAGTTCATGGTACCGTTTATTATGTCTAATGTAGACTTAATATCTCTAATATTTTCTCTATAACTTGTGAATAGACTTTAAGTTTAAATTGTTTTATTTTCTATTTATAATTAATTACAAACCATATTGTTAAAATTATTTTCGGTTTCATTTTTTTCAGACGTTTACAAATTGAATTGAACATTACAATGACGTATTAGAACATTCCTTGCGTGTATGTTGGCACCGCTGCCGCATATGGCGTAGGGTCGAATACTAAATTTGTGCCCCAAAATTACTACTTTTCATGATTTTGTACACATTTTTATACTGTCCAACATCTTCGGATTCTGAAATAGCCTTTTTTCTAACTAGTCAAACATTCATGATATTTCACTCGAATTTGAACTGATTATCTTGCTCCAGAATCACGTAAAAAGCAAGACTAGGCCCGATCTCTGTATCCATAGATGACATTTCACAAAAAATGGCGACTGTTGACGGATAATACGAATGGTTTGCTTTTGCAATTATTTTGGTTTTTTGTATGATGAAAGAATTTGTCTTGATAAAAATTAACTTGAATAGTAATCAGTGTAGTTTTGTGTTCACCTAAAAAATTATTAAATTACTTCGTAATTATCTTTTAAAACTTAACAACTACAAACATTAAAGGTTAACTATAATTAATAGGGAATAAAAAAAAAAAATAAAAGACTGAGAGCTGTAAGTACACAAAAAAGTAAAATTATAGTTAAATCAACCAGTTCAGTAAGGCAATCAGAAATAATTAAAGTTTAGTAAAATTTTGCCCATAAGGACTTTTAACAAAATGTTATTTTTATTGTTCGTAGATATTCAATATTTAATCAAACATTGAGTCTGTTTGGTAGAAACACATTCAGACAAAAACTTTAATTAAAACTTGTTTGTCACGCTGCTTCAAAAACAACTGTTTTCAATACATGCATTGAGTTGCTAATGTAGCTCAGCTGGAGTCGAGTACATCAACTGTTACTTTTCAGATGTAATACCTCCGAACTTGTCCAACTGCTGTTTGTTTATAATAGCGGGAACAAAATGAAAGCTATCTTTTGAAGGTAAACAGTGTCGTAGCGCAGCTACTTATATTTCACAATATTTAGCTTCGTGAGATATCCCCGGCAATAATATGCTCGTTCAAGCGGAAAAGAAAGTCGAAACTTAAAAAAAATTCTAGTTCCTCTAAAGGGCCCATTTCAGTCAGCGTTTTGAAATTTTCTCGTAAATGCCTTTTACGGGAAAACTCATCTTAACTTCCTCGGAGCTTCACTCTAACATTTCCCGGGTCGATATAACATCTGCCTGGCGAACATAGGCATGTTCGGCCGCCAAGGACACGACGATATCGGCTGGTTACTTCAATAATCTACGTTTACTTTCCTCGGGAGTTGAGACCTCATCTTCCGAGAAAGTCACTAGTTTATTTCCCACTAACTTCTTTGGTTCTCATAAGGACCGTTCAGCCGTAGGCACGTTCTCCCGTCAAGGACACTGCGTCACCAGTCGAATGGTCCCTTCACTTCTACCGTTTAACTTATCCCCGCAGATGAAACCTCATCTCACGGGAAAGTTATTCAGCACTTAGTACCGCGTAAACATCTTTCGAAATACATCTTTTACATACGTTTTAAAATACCAGTAAATTCAGCTCCCCGGTCAGGATGTATATTTAGTGGCAAACAAAGACACGATTGCTGCAACGAACTAAATAATACATCACACAAAATTACCAGAACCACACTTCAAACTTTCTCGGTGTTCAATTCACTTCTCCCGAGAAAGTTACCGGAAAAAAGTGGAGAAGAGCCATAAGTCCTCAGCCGAGGCAAGCCTGCCAAAGAGGAAAGCAATAGCGAGGGAGAGGGAAAGAATCTGTGAATAAATTCAACATTCTAATTCAAAAACAAATCTGGTTCTTAATTCAAAACAACGTCAACATCTTCACAGCGCAAAACAGCTTACACAAAAGGAAGATCGATTGTGGAAAAGAGGGTCGGCTTGAACCTCCGCAAAGACTGAAGTCCCATCAGTCCTGCAACGGTACTCATTCCAGGCTATGTGACACCCGAAAACACTTACACGCTCTTCAAGCTTACATACGGCCTTTTTAAGGACCTGCACAAAGCACAGTAGTTTGATATCCTTGACTTCGGTCTTGGTGTCCGGGCATTACACACTTTGGTTAGAACTACTGTGTCTCATCCGGGAACAATTCTACGAAATTGCGAAAAATCAACGAAACAGCTGCTCTTTGAAACTGTCACAGGTTTCACCTACAAAATAGCATGCCCCTCAGGCTAAACGTTCTCACACAAATTCGGCCCTTTTCAGGACATTTTCCTTAGTTTAGAACTTGTGTCGCAATTTGAGCTAGATTCAACAATAGGGCCTACATTCAATCCCCGGTGCGGAACAACAGGTTATAAAATTTTTTTTACGAAGTTCCTTCGCGGGTTAACAAATAGAAAATGTAATGCGTAACGAAAAAAAGTGTAATTAATTGGTTGCTACGACAATGACAAATATAAAATACGAGTAAAAAGCGTAACAAAATTGGTTGCTATGGCAATGAATGTAAATACATTCAAGAAACGTGTGTTTTAGTTCATAAATTTAAATTATTAAGAGACGATCGGTTCCGTCCGGCGTAGTTCAGATACTATCGTCAAGCTCTGAAATACATTCAATAAACATAAAATGTAGCCTATTTACTTACATACAATGAATGGACATTTAACTGGGTTTACCATCTAATTAATTCTAAAAATGTATTATTTATTATACATATGGAAACAGTAAATATTTGTATAAAAAACAATCTAATAATAAACAGCAAATGAAAGATTAAAATTATGTGTGTATGTTGCCTTTAAGGCTTGTAAAATAATTGAAGAAGATGCCTGATTAACTTCGTTCCTGACGGGGGTCCCACGACCGCACACATTTACTTTTTTTAAATAGTTCTCTTTGTATTGTTTGCAGTATGACGAAAAATGTAGTTCTTCCAAAAGTGGCTTTTCGATTCTCGTTAAATTTGGTCTCGTACCGAAAAGCTTAACTTTTAGCCCTAGTGATGAAATATTATACTACCAAGTTAAGGCTAAACATCCCAGGATTAGTTCCAAATTCTGCCACCACGGCGCAGCACCAAAATGGAGTCATTTTGTATTGGTGCTTATTGGTGGAATTTTCGTCCGATGTTCATTTGAAAAACTGATTTGTGAACGGAATGAGATTAGAATTCACGCCAATGAAGCTAAATTTTAATTAAGTTGCTGGTTTAAAAAATAATAATAATCGAAAAATGCAAATCGCAGGTAGTCATTTTGAAGACAATAATTTTTAATTAATTTTACACTTTTAATTTTTAAAATCGCCTGGCTGGTTTAGTCGGTATCGTTGTTTATACATTTACAGTATTGAGAACAAACGCGAGAGTGACACGAAGCATGTGCAGTGCCGCTGTGACTCACTCGCGCCACCTCTCCCCCAACCACGCGTCTCAGATGTTGCTTGTATCATTGTATTTGGATAACCTAATAGAACTCCGATCCAATGCAATATTTTGTTTCACTGGAAATTCGACTTTTTTGGCGCTATCTATTGGGGAAACGAGGGAAGCTGTTTGAAACACCAATGCTACCAATGATTTCTCCCTAGCGCTACCTCGCTGCGCGATCATGTACTATTTTCGTGACAACCTTTTTTCCGGCACACAGCCCCCGTATGGATGCAAGATCTATTTATTATTCATGATCTATGCTTGTATACAGTTGGATGACGGTTTCCCGCGCTTCCATCCATGTGCTCTCCCGCGATTCTTCTTTGTTGTACTATTGCGTCGTCTTGTAATTATTGTTATTGAGAACGTTATTTCGTTTAACATTTGTTTTCTCAATGGATCGCCGAGGATCAACAAAATCTAAAAAGCAACTTCGGCTTTCAACGAAGACTAAGAAGCGCAGACTGCCTCTAGCTCTGCTCGCTGCTAAATCTCGGAGGTTAGTATTAGTACAGTATTATAAAAACATAATTTGGTTCTTCTGGATAAGATTCTTGTTTAAATAACACCCTGATAAACGCTTCGTAAAGAGGGAATGTATAATGACTTTTAGTAAATGTTAACGAATATAACAAAATAATTCAATATTGTTCCTGATTTACCTGCGACACGATTTGGGGTACAGTAGGTATAATATACATAATAAGTTCAACCCTCAATGAACTTTCAGTGAAAACAAACAATGTACTAAGTCCATAGGTAAAAGATACATTCAAACAAACAAACATCCATGCAACTTCTTTGATCTCCTTTATACTTTTATATTAAAGTCGTACTGTCTACTTTATTTCATTCCACTGAAAGTAATTTATTTATTATGAGCTGAATAAAAAATATCTACTGCATTCATGATAAGTGACTACAAAAATCTACAGTTTTGTATGTAGGCCTAAATATTGAACAATAATTGAGTCATAATATAAGTAGGGTGTATTTTTTACGGGAAGGGATGTTCAGACAAATAACGTCACTCATCATTTTATCGTGAGAAAAAAATTTATGAGGTGTAATAGTAATAGAATTAAAACTTTAAAGATAAATAAAATCATTTGATACGCCTAACATTCATTGCCCAGTAAATATGTTAAAAGATTGATTCTGGAATTACAAATAGGAAATTCGCAGTATGAAATTTGAAGGTGTTATCGTGTTCAATTTTATTTAAAATAACATATCATTCTTAACTTTTTAAGCGTTGCTACCTAAATTAATAAACTCTCAATTTGGCTATGTATTTAAATTCTACTTAAAATGAATATAAATATACTAAACACTGAATGGTTGTGAATTGTGTTGAATTGTAACACCCGTTACATTAAATTATGTAACACCCGTTACGCGAATTACTCATTAAATTATAAAACTAAAATTAAAATAATAATACCAAAACATTAGGGAAACAAAACCTCTTACTTTTTCAGTGAAAGTATTTTCCTAAGGTGTTTGTTCATTTTGTAATACTAACTTTTGTAAAAAAATTTAACAGGTGTCACATCACGTATTACTTAAGTTTAAAGGCAAATTACAAATGAAAAGACAATATATTATCTTAAATTATGGCATTAATAGTTAGAGAAGTCTTTCAGCTATCACTAGATCCGCTGTTTCATATTTATTGCAGTGCTGCTAAGTTCACAGAAAAAATATTTCCGGAGGATAGCTGTTGATACTCACAGAACAAAGAACTTAAACTCTTGCGGAGTTCAATGGCGAAACATTAATGGCCAAATAGTATTAAAGATAAAAATATGTACCGTATGTGTATATCCTTGAAAAAAGGTTTATTGTATTACTGAAACAGTCCATTTTATGATTGTCACGTGTAATAAATGGTATTTTGCACTATTCATTTTTTTATTTAGTTCTCGTTTTCATGTATTAAAATATATGTTTTATTTGAAACAAATAACTAACGTTATATGGTAATATTATTCATACCCTGGTGTTATTGAATAATGTATGGCCAAAGAACCTGTATATAGGCCTACTTTCATAAATCCTTTAATTTCAACTACTGTAGATTTTTCTATATTTATTCTAGATGTCTCTTTTCGACTTACAGAAAATACTTTTTAACAGATAACAAAACACCTGTCGTAATCAGTAGTCTAGTCTAGTAAGTGTGTCCGGCCAGAGTATGAATGCGAGTAGTGAGTGAGTTGACGAACGCTACAGTTGCAGGGCCGGGCAGAGCGGCTGGCTGGGCTGTGCTGGGGGTGCTGGGGGGGGATGGCGCGCTACGCGGCGGGGGGGGACCGGAGTGAGAGAAATAATGATATCTTTAAAAAACGATTCCGATACGACCATTTGACCGAGTTATATTACAGCAAAAAAAAATCTGTATAAAACTTTTTTATAAATAAATTTTTAAAAAATCATCACAATAGCGTGAATGTTTTATTCATATCATTTACAAAATAACTTACTAAACAAAAATCGGATAATATTTACGGAAATTATTCGTAGTACAAATTTGCCACAGAGGTGCTGCCATCTATCGGGACAAAAACACAACTTTTTCAGGGATGTTTAGTCTTAAACAAATGCTTACAATAGTGAGAATAAAAGAAGCCTTTAACTAGCCTAGTTAAAGCTTTTGAATTATTCCTATCATCCGCTAGTTTAAAAAAAAGTAAATAGAATAAAGGTAGATGATAAGATTGTATTAATAGACTATTATTCTAGTTTCTTATTCAGCGTAATTCATGGTTTTCTTAAATGAATTTATTTGAGCGAATTTGAGCAATAAAACTGTATTATAGGTATAGGTCTAGATAACAAACATGTAGGCCTACTTAAGATTTTCACAGACTTCCCAAGTTTTGTCTAAATATTTTTAGCATCTGCATAGGCCTATATTTAATAATACTACAGTTAATTAAAAACATGATCTGTGCCTTTGTTTTTATGATAGTATATTGTCTAGTTAAATTAACAGAATTAAAAAGATAACATAGATAAATAACACCAGTACACAAATAATTATGGTGTTTCTTATAATTTTTAGTTTCACCATTTATTGTTTTGGAAGCCTGCTGTAGCACAAAGAAGGTAATAACAAAAACTAGTAAATATGTTTGCACAAATTAGTAGAAACAGCTTAACATAATCAGAAATTGTATTTTTGCGTTAACTTATTCCTCTTGTAGGCTTGATAAAGCTACAAGACAAACATAAATTTCGGTATAATCACACTGTAGCATTATCCCCTAACTACTGTACATGACCTTTACTGGCGAAATACGATGTAAATGTTTACGATGCAAACCTACGATACAAACCTCTAACCCTAACGCTAACCTAAGATGCAAACTATTAAAACGACCTATTTTTGAGAACGTTGAAAAGTGTTACCAACCTATACATGATAATGAACTGAAAACATGTTGTGACTGGTAACTTAGTCAGTTTATGTACAAGTGGTGTTATTGTCAAGTTGGCATTGTAGGTTTGGTGGGGCATGGGCCTATATTCAATATTGTAATTTGGCCAACAATTTCGATAAATAATGAATTAAACTATACAGTATTTCAGAATATTAAATAGTAAATAATATAGTCCTATTTCTCGATTGATTTGTTGTTTCCTATTTTTCATTATTTAACAAATAGCAATTTTTAATAATTATTCTGTTCGTAATCTCATTGTAATGGCCCTATCGTTTGTTTTTTTAAGTAAAAATTATGCCTTCAATGTATGATATATGTATGTTATAGAATTTAAAAAAAAATAGTTACAATATTGTTTAAATAAACAAAAGTACATATTATTTAGCCTATATAGGCCTAAATCTATTAGGCTTTAAGTTAAAATGAATTTGTATTATGCAAACTCCAGTGTTTTAAATAAAAAATCACCATTTCACCATAACGGACAACATTGGTATAGCACGTAACTGTAAAATGAGTAGGCTATATCAATTATTACATAGTATAAAACCTTTTTTATACTATGTAATCATTGGCCTATTTAGTGTTGCACAAACAATAGTTTTCATATCAAATTATTTAAAAAAAGTATTATTATTAGATTATTTTAGACACTAAAGAAATACTAAGGTTAGAAAAACAACGCCAAAATAATGTTTAACACATAACTACATTTAAAATCAGTTACTATTCACTTTATTTATAGCAATATAATTTGAATAATTAAAAAAAATCTATTATTATCAAAATTTAATAATTCTTCAAAAATGTTTTTCTTTTTTAAATAAGTTCGGATGTTTTTTAATGCTTAGGCCTGCATAGTTGCAATCTCACATTTTCATTAACCTGGCAGACATTTTATTCAAGAAACTAGGTCTGATGTAGAGACGGTCTTGCACAAGACCACCGGACGAAACTATAATCACATACAAGAAATCGTTATGGATTATGCGAATCCGTTACCACCACAGAGCACTAAATAAGAATAGAGTAGGCATGCAGGCTGCAGCGGTGAACTCGCCGCCACAGCCAAGATGGCGGCTCTCCCTATGCTACTGCGCTGACGCAATAGTACAAATATATTTACAATTAAATCTGAACAGTTTTTGTATACTTAAGTTATTTTGTATAAACAATTTAAGTACAATTTTTGTACGTTTAAAATTAAGTGTTTAATTACCATAACCACTGACTGACAAGCGCACAAGCCACACTGGCAGCTGCGCAGCTCCCAGATAAAAAATGGTTTACATTTAATGTCGAAACTACAAAAATGTAAGTCATTTTCAAAAAAAATTACAGAATGTAAAATTTCAACTCATTGCCTCCAACTTTTAAGCCGACGAAATTTCTCTACTTACTAACTTTTTCATGTCATTTATTATTTACTTAGTTAAATCATATTGAAAAATATTTTTACCATTAATATAAAAATAAATAAATATATTTTTGATTTCACATCCTGTATGATGAATAAATGCAGTACAAACCTGCAAAGTTTCAAGTTGATTGAATGATCACAAATAATTTAAATCTTAGTTTAAGAAAATCGCTATCTGTAACTCGAGTACGGTTGAAAATGCGGCGACGGGAGAACTTGCCACAGCTAAGATGGCCGATCTAGCCTCAATGCCATTCGTATTGGGATGTCTACTCTATTATTATTTAGTGCTCTGTGGTTACCACCTTACTTCGGATGAGTGATATTCATCTGAAACCGCGGTAGTGTATTTTTTCGCATTCAGTGGATCACTTGACGGACATAAAAGGTAATATTTTATTATTAACTTATTAAATAATAATGATCTTGTTTACGCCAAGTTTAGGAATTATATAGGTTTTTACAGCCAGCTGTAGGAAAAATATATTAGAATTACTAGCTGACCCGTGCGAAGCATTCGCATTCTAACTTACTTAAATCCCACTTAATTAAAGTACAAACCGTATATTTAGTATCGTATAGTGCGTAAAAATAGCAATGTAGTGGCGTAATGGCAGCTCTCCAACTGGGTATTATCATCAGTGTTGCTAACTCTAGGAAAATATCCCTACAACTTAGTACTTAATCTTACTTAGTACTTACATCACTGTTACTTTCGGATTATTAATTTTTTTTTCGTATAATTGTATTTTGTATATATTTTTCCGGTGTAGCGGTTAAGGAAAGCTTTAAAATTATGCCTCATTCATGTAATTTGATGATGTATTAAGGAAGTTATGGCGTACCGACAAAAAATGGCCTTGAGAAATAATATATGTGATAACAACCAAATCGTTTCAGATAAGGCAACACATTTTGAAACGTTTTTCTACAACATAGACAGTTTTTTCTTTAATAATTTCATTATTTTGAAACTTTCGTTGTGTACAAACACTGCATTTCAGACGTGATAATTCTGAAGATAGTTGGGGAGTCGTCTACTTCCTATGGAGTAGTTGATTAGCATGCACCATTAATTAATTGGTTTAACTCAATACTTTCCTTATTCGAGTTGGACATCTGTGCAGAATATATTTTTTTTTATCTTTGGTAATGCTATTGCACATTTAAATCGAAAAACCATTGCCCTTCCCTTCCCTGAAACTCTAGAAACAGGTTGCAATAATCTGATGACCAGGTAAGAAATTACTCGATTGTTCTGTACTATTTACCTATACAAAAGAAGAAAACACCATAACCTGTAACACAATTCATTCAAAACAAAGAGTTTAATAAAAAATGTAATTAAAAAACTCAACTAATATACTTACAATCTAAATCTAAATTTACAATATACTAGCTGGCCCGTGCGAAGCATTCGCATTCTAACTTACTAACAGTATTTTATTAATTTAAATCCATGTTAAAGAGAAATAATTTTGTTATTGTTATTATATATTTTTAAACAACTTACCAACTTGCAGAAGGTAAACAACAACAAATAGGTCAATAGGTGTATCCACAATGCTGTTTATAACCACGCTTACAATTAATTAAAAATACGGCAGCTCTCCAGCTGGGTATTGTTATCATCAGTGTTGCCAACGCTAGGAAAATATTCCTACAACTTACTTGATCTTACATCACTGTTACTTTCGGATTCTTTATTTCTTTTTTTTCGTATAATTGTATTTTGTATATTTTTCCGGTGTAGCGGTTAAGAGAAGCTTTAAAATGATGCCTCACTCATGTAATTTGGTGATGTATTAAGGAAGTTATGGCGTACTGACAAAAAAATGGCCTTGAGAAATAATATATGTGATATTACAAACAGTATATAGTAGCAATGATAATAGCCATTGTCCATACATCCCTGCAAAGCGGTTATAAAACCTGCGTCGGACCACTGGAGCGGCGAGCAAGCGCTACCTTTGACGACGTCCCAGGTAGTCCCAAGATAATTATTATTGACCAAGCGATCAATTTAAACAAGTAATTATCCACATCATATTAAGGCTAAACATCCCAGGATTAGTTCCAAATTCTGCCACCACGGCGCAGCACTAAAATGGAGTCATTTTGTATTGGTGTTTATTGGTGGAATTTTCGTCCGATGTTCATTTGCAAAACTAATTTGTGAACGGAATAAGATTAGAATTCACGCCAATGAAGCTAAATTTTAATTAAGTTGCTGGTTTAAAAAATAATAATAAAATAATTGTGTTACAAAACGAAAAATGCAAATCGCAGGTAGTCATTTTGAAGACAATAAATTTTAATTAATTTTAAACTTTTAATTTTTAAAATCGCCTGGCTGGTTTAGTCGGTATCGTTGTTTATACATTTACAGTAATGAGAACAAACGCGAGAGTGACACGAAGCAGGTGCAGTGCCGCTGTGACTCACTCGCGCCACCTCTACCCCCACCACGCGTCTCAGATGTTGCTTGTATACAGTTGGATGACGGTTTCCCGTGCTTCCACCCATGTGCTCTCCCGCGATTCTTCTTTGTTGTACTATTGCGTCGTCTTGTAATTATTGTTATTGAGAACTTTATTTCGTTTAATATTTGTTTTCTCAATGGATCGCCGAGGAACAACAAAATCTAAAAAGCAACTTCGGCTTTCAACGAAGAGGAAGAAGCGCAGACTGCCTCTAGCTCTGCTCGCTGCTAAATCTCTGAATTAGTACAGTATTATAAAACATAATTTGGTTCTTCTGGATAAGATTCTTGTTTAAATAACACCCTGATAAACGCTTCGTAAAGAGGGAATGTATAATGACTTTTAGTAAATGTTAACGAATATAAATATAGAAAAAAGGAGTGTAACGGGTGTTACTAAAAATGGATACCGGTAGTAAAGTTGAACTTCATGTAAATGTTCTTAAAACAGTGAATTTTAAAACTGTAAAATTTTGAAAAAAATATGAGTTATTCCACAGTAAATGTATGTAATGGAACTGTAATTCAAATTGATATTGGCATTCAATTTTTTAAACATAAAATTAAATCTTGTGTAACGGGTGTTACATTAAAATGTAACGGGTGTTACGCAGTTGCTAAAATTAACATATATACTGTAATAATAAGTTGTCAAATAACAACAAGAAGTATAATTGAGGTTTCTTTGATCACTATAAGAAATAAAAACTTATATTTCATAAAAAAACTTATATTTAACGAATATATAATGTAATAACTCACTATTTTATTTGTTGCTACTAATTTGTTAATATTTTCTAAGAAAATAAGGTATGATATTTTGATACAAACTCAAATTATATTTTATTTCAGAATATTTGGTGAATACAAGTAACACAAATTTAAAACAAATTATGAAAGTTGGAAAATTTTATAAAAATAGAATGGAACACAAAGATAAATTAACTTCGGGGAGGGGTTTGGTGCCGTCTTTTTCCAAGAAAAAAATTTAACATAAAAGAAATATATATATAATAAAATAATATTCAAAACAAGAAGTGATTTTAGGATAAACAAAGGACGAATGAAAATTATTTTTTTTTTTATGACAAATGGTAATGTGGATAGAATGAGCACAAGTCTATATCAAAGCATCAAGTTCAATTGTCCACACATAAATTACTATACACATAAAAAAAAACATTATCAATTTATTTATAATATAAAAGTTTCGGTTCTTGGCAGATCGGAGAACAAATATAACAAAATTGAAATGAGGTTATAAATTAGAACATTCTTACCAATTATATTCTTCTCAATATTTAACATTCGTTTAGGCCTAGATATATGAAACTTTTTTATTGACAATAGTATTCAATGTTAAATTAATCAAACATTTAATAAGATACAGTTTCATCTAAAAATTTCACCAATATAAATTCGTACTTTTCTTCAATACCTTTTTGTTTATTAATTAATTAATTTCCTATCTATATATTTAAATATATTTTGGATTGTTACAATACTTAATACATTACATGGATATAGTTCAGTACTTTTTATACCATGCCTTAGGGCCTATTATGAATTAGACTTACTAAAGATCAGTCTTATATATGCCCCTATCAAGAATTAATAGAATAGGCCTAAAACTTTAAATAAAAACAAAATAATCGCTAAATCAAATTCTAGAATTAACAATTTGAAACTTCATAAGCGCATTCATTTTTCAAAAATATCAACTGCTAGTGGAAACTCGTAAAGAATTGTAAAATGTCCTTTGGGCTACTGTAGGTTGTTGTAATTTGCCAAAAATATTCTTAAATTTGTCATCTCTCAGAATATGATATTTAATATCCCAGCGAAATCTGAGATAGGCCTATTGATGATAATTGCCCTTCTTATTTTTCTCCCTACATTTTTTTACTCTGCTTAGGATCTTTTCAAGTTGTTCTTCTTTTAGTGTATTGTTCTCTTCTCTTCTTTTTTTATCTCACTCTCTGGCTTTTTGCAAATGCTGCTGACACTTTACAACGTCACTCATCATTTTATCATGTGAAAAAAATGTTTGAGGTGTAATAGTAATAGAATTAAAACTTTAAAGATAAATAAAATAATTTGATACGCCTAACATTCATTGCCCAGTAAATATGTTAAAAGATTGATTCTGGAATTACAAGTAGGAAATTCACAATATGAAATTTGAAGGTGTTATCGTGTTCAATTTTATTTAAAATAACATATCATTCTTAACTTTTTAAGTGTTGCTACCAAAATTAATAAACTCTCAATAGGGCTATGTATTTAAATTCTACTTAAAATTAATATAAATATACTAAACACTGAATGGTTGTGAGTTGTGTTGAATTGTAACACCCGTTACATTAAATTATGTAACACCCGTTACGCGAATTACTCATTAAATTATAAAACTAAAATTAAAATAATAATACCAAAACATTAGGGAATCAAAACCTCTTACTTTTACAGTAAAAGTATTTTCCTAAGGTGTTTGTTCATTTTGTAATACTAACTTTTGTAAAAAAATGTAACGGGTGTCACGTCACGTATTACTTAAGTTTAAAGGCAAATCACAAATTAAAAGACAATATATATTATCTTAAATTATGGCATTAATAGTTAGAGAAGTGAGAGAATAGTTACAAATAGTATTAAAGATAAAAATATGTACCGTATGTGTCCCGTATATCTTTGAAAAAAGGTTTATTGTATTATTGAAACAGTCCATTTTATGATTGTCACGTGTAATAAATGGTATTTTGCACTATTCATTTTTGATTTATTTCTCGTTTTCATGTATTAAAATATAAGTTTTATTTGAAACAAATAACTAACGTTATAGGGTAATATTATCCATACCCTGGTGTTATTGAATAATGTATGGCCAAAGAACCTGTATATAGGCCTACTTTCATAAATCCTTTAATTTGAACTACTGTATATTTTTCTATATTTATTCTAGATGTCTCTTTTCGACTTACAGAAAATACTTTTTAACAGATAACAAACACCTGTCGTAATCAGTAGTCTAGTCTAGTAAGTGTGTCCGGAAAGAGTATGAATGCGAGTAGTGAGTGAGTTGACGAATGCTACAGTTGCAGGGCCGGGCAGAGCGGCTGGGGGTGATGCTGCGCTACGCGGCGGGGGGAGGGGATCGGAGCGTGAGAGAAATAATGATAATATCTTTAAAAAACGATTCTGATACGACCATTTGACCGAGTTAATATCTGAAAACGGCAAAATTCTTTTAAAATTTCTATTTACAAAATGACTACCTGCGATTTAAACAAAATATTACAGCAAAAAAAATCTGTATAAAACTTTTTTATAAATAATTTTTTTTTTTAAATCATCACAATAGCGTGAATGTTTTATTCATATCATTTACAAAATAACTTACAAAACAAAAATCGGATAATAATTACGGAAATTATTCGTAGTACAAAATTGCCGCAGACGTGCTGCCATCTATCGGGCCAAAAACACAACTTTTTCAGGGATGTTCGATTTATTTGAACTATTTTTGTGTATTTTAAATAATAATAAAAATATAGTTAATAAAGTAAATTTATATGCTTTGAGAAACCATTTTTTTGGTGTTCGTTATTTAATAGCTCTCTTAATATTAACGTTAACAAAAAATTTATAAGAACAAAGTATGTTTAATATGTATTAAAGAAAAAATGTACAAAAAATGAATTCGCTACGATGAGTATTAACGAACTTGTAAGCAATCTAGTGAAACTCTGCATTTGTACGCTTCAAAGAGGGGTGGAGGGGAAGCACAATGGGGAGAGGCGGGGAGGTTAGAGAAAATACATAGGGGTCTATCACATATAAAAAAAATCAGCTTTCCCCTAATTAATTGCGACAAAAATCCTTCATTGATTAGGCTATATGGTGAGACTTAAGGTCGGGAATAGTAAATGAGCACCAAACATGGACCCAAAACAGGCAAAACGTGTTAAACATTAATCATTAAACATTATATTTATGTGTGTGTGTTCTCACTCTATCGGCCGCATTTTAAGTCTGAATTGTTTCAAATTTGGTACACACGTAGGTTGTCTAAGTCGCTCGGACGAGTTCGTTACACAAAAAAATTAAACAACTACACTCGATTCCACGTTCGCCGTGCAGTACAGGTCTTACGGGAGAATAGACATGCTACTACCATTACAGAGAACATCTCGTTTATTGTCATGCAGGTTGCGTCAACTGGCCGGGCGTTGCATGGGAGTTGATGTTTTTTGGTTGGCTATTATCGCACAGACTGTCGTATGGATATCATGGTGTATGGGCGCTCTGTACTGCACGGTGAACGTGGAATCGAGTTAGGTCCTAACCGTTTGTTGAAATTTTTCGTGCTGAAATAAAATTTGTTTGTGGTTTAAAAAAAAAATGTAGGATATTATTCTGCACATTTTGTTTTTTACATGACCGTATAGCTCGTTTGATTCTCCCAAAATCGATCAAAACGTAAAATACCATACAATTGCCCGGTTCAAATTCATGTAGGGGATTCTCCCAAGCGGTCATCTTCCGATCAGAGGCCGACGGCCGAGTTTGTGAGCTGCGAGCGAAGCGAAGCAGTTCATAACCCGAGGTAACAAGGTCGAGGTACAAATTCGCAAAGCGAGTTTTTCC
>JAGFPH010001096.1:30120-40349 GCA_018207615.1 Philaenus spumarius | reverse complement strand
AATTGGTCCAGAAATAAGGGAGGAGTTGTGTTTACAAAAAACGGCTTCACGTATTATATATAAAGATTTTAATGGTTTGTTGTATACATGCCGTGTTTGGTATCTATTTGCTCCGAAATAACTACTAGATCGTAATAAATCAGAATCAGAATCACACTAACATACGTTTTCTTTAAAATGCAATATAAAAAGTACTAGGGTATTGAGAACAGCTAACAATAGGTAACGCATCGCAACTATGAGGGTCGGTAGCCCGTGAGTTTGCGGGTTGTATGACTACACGACTGAATGCGACCTGGAACTCTTGGGGGGCAATAAATATATCTGCAGAGCTACGACAGCACGACGTTGCCGAATCTCATTAGCGGCTCAGTCGTATAGACGTAGTTTGCGCGAGGCCCCAGCCCCTAATCCCTCCGCGTCTACCAGCGAGGCTGTCTTGAAGAAAACTTTATCCATACCAGAACTAGAGACAAAGAGACTCTTCTAGCGATTATAAAAGAAAGAATTCTGCCAGGTACAAAAATCATAAGCGATTGTTGGAAAGCATATGAATGCTTAAGTGTATACATACTATTTACGTTTCTTCATATTATATAATTAGAATAAAAAAAAACTAGAGGACTTACCTAAACTGTTTAGTCACAGTATTTTGCCGATAACAGTATGATTATAATATTTGTATAATTATAATGGAAAACTAGAGGACTTACCTAAACTGTTTAGTCACAGTATTTTGCCGATAACAGTATGATTATAATATTTGTATAATTATCATATTTCGTCGTATTATCACTTTATATAATTAGAATTAAAAAAAACTAGAGGACTTGCCTAAACTGTTTAGTCACAGTATTTTGCCGATAACAGTATGATTATAATATTTGTATAATTATAATATTTCGTCGTATTATAATTACGAGAAAGGTGGATGCTCTTTAATAATGGTCGTCAACTCAAGCGTAGACAACCCTGACAATCGCTCTCTCTCCCTCCCTCACACTCTCTTTACCCCGGTCAAGCCGTGCAGACTACGACTGCACGACGGAGCCCACTCGCAGCTGCACCACCGTCGTGTAGTCGTAGCCCTGCAAACCAGGTAAACCGATGGCCCTTGGCAGTTTTATTGCACCGTCGTGTTGTCGCTTTACCGAGTTTGCGTGCGTGTGCGAGGTTAGTGGTAGGTAGGAACCTTTTCCAACCGCCTTCCCTTTTTGCGCAAACTATAATCCAAAAGCTGATCTATCAAAATATAATTTTTTGCCGAAGAATATTGTCACATTATTTAATCAATGTATCCTCACTGAAGGTGATATGTCACATATATCATATTTTGGCTTAGAAAAGATTAGTCACATTATTTAACACAATTTTTATAATAGCTGAAACTGATTTTCTTTCACATGTCACTCAAGCAGCAACCTGCCATATTAGTTTGAGGCACAGAACCCAAAGAACAAACGAACTTTATCAAGTTTTGGAAACTTTTAAATTAACAAAACTGTACTTCTTTCACATGTCAACTTTTTTTTTTGGCAGACTGTAAATTAATTGATCTTAACTGAACACGCAGGAAGTGGTAACTCAAATCAAGATTTTTGATATTTTAATAACTTTTAGCAAAGATATATAAAACAAAGAAAGATTATCTACTTGATAATAATAGCAACTACTCCAGTATTTGTCAATGGGTGCATTCTTCGGTCGCACTCCGCACTCACCAGTAAGTAGGTTTTAGTGTGGCCGAATGCCACTAACCGAACTTCGGTAGATGACGACACTTCCACTATTGGACGCCATTTTTTCCACTGCAATAAATTAACTAGCGATACATCATCTACCACAATGGTAGAAATCATGGCTGCAAAAACCATAACTTACGAATTTGACAGTTCAGTTACCGCTACAATAATACACCAGTGCATTCGGCCACACAGTTGTCAGTAGAATCAACCACTCCAAACGTCATCTATCTACCGGTGGATCTAACCAGTGCGGCCGAATGCAATCAATAAAACAGCCATCTGGTATGCCACTAGACCTTTACTTTAGTATTCAGCTCCCTTCCTTAAATGCGGCCCGGTAATCAACTTTTTCTATTTGCTTTTCTGAGGCCTAAAAAATAGCTTATTCTTAAACAGACAAAAATCTGCTTATTCTGAGTAATTGCAGAAAGCTTGGTAAAGAAACAAAACGATAAGCGTTTATTTAATATGACGTGATAGTTTACATTTTATCACAGTTGAAACTAGCAAACTAACAGCTGATTATTCTGACAGTTCCACATGTGGTAGTTTTAATCAGCATGCAGGGTTAACAGGTCTTTGGTATTTATAGATTTATTTTGTTACTTATTTAAATAACAATTTTGTACGATAATTAACGCAACTAATCTTTGTTTAATGTGAGTAATATCACTTGTTTGGGCATAAAATTTCAATTTGTTTGTCATATATTTTAAGATTTATTAAATGTTTTAACGCAAAAATCGCTTAGACCCGGCCTACAAGCACAAGTAGATTTTGAAGATCCTATTAACTACGAAGTTTCTAAAAGCTAAGCATTAAATAAATTATTTATCAACCCCTTATGACAAGGGTTACAGTATGAAGCAAAAAATTTCAGGTACAAGATTGTGGAAATATTGAGAAGATTACAAGTTTGAATAAAGGTTTGTTTTACAACTTCATTTTGGTCACCCCTTGCAGTAATAAATTAAATAACTATTGAGCTTGACTTGTGAGAAAGTAACTGGATAAAACAAAACCTGAACACTAAATCTCACGGCAAACATGTTTACTAAAATCAAACGCGATTCAACGACAATGTCGCCATCCTCAGTTATAGTTTGGTTACTGTAGCCCGTGCATCACTGAGGATGGCGACATTGACGTTGAAACGCGTTTGAAGTTAATAAACGTATTTGTTGTGAGATTTTGTGTTCAGAGTTTCTTTTACCTTGCAGTAAAGGTTGGTAGTAACAAAAATTGTTATATAAAACGATTTAGATAATAATTAGAAGGTTTACAAGAACTGATTACATACTGTGCCTACTAAGTAGTATGTTTTCTTCAATTAATACAAGAATATGTCAAAATATCTAATACTTTCTGAAGAATTTTGTTATAATTTCCTAAAATTTGCAAAGTTGTAAATAAATGCACAAATAAAATATTAATTTAGTTATTGGACTTGTCATTTTGTACAGAATTTTTTTCTTACCACTTGTTAATAATTTAAAAAGAAATTAGGTAAATCAAACATTTCCGCTTCTTCAGAAATGGTTGGTTTTATTTTAGTAAATAAATGGTAGCATATATAACAATTAAAAAGTACAGGTACTAATCTCTGGAAATGAAACATTTGTCGTATATAATTGTTTTTAATAAGAAAAAAGTGGTAAAACGATTTTTTGAAATTTATTTGATTTATTTGTAAATAATAATAACAGTTATAACATTGCTTCTGTACATAACTAAGAGCAGAACAAAATGGCGAATGTTGTAGTAATTACTTATATTTTTACATATTTTAGTGTGCATTCAACAGAGGTATAAAATCACGATGTTAAAATAAAAATCCAATAGGATGCTTTATTCAGTTCTATGCTTGCAAACTTGCAGAATGATACAACTAAAACAAGTGCCTGCTGATTTTGTGTATATAATAAACTATAAGGTACCCGCGGGTTCACTAGCAAGTAATAATACAGTAAAGGAATATCGGGTAAATATTGAACCATACCATAACACGCAACTCAAACAATTATTACAAATCCGAATTTTCTGCCTCAAAAACGCATCGTGGTTTTGTTTACCCATTATATTATGTTACCCATTTAGACGTACATACACGATCAGCTATGAGCCATTAAGCAATTTTATCCCATAACTCATAACTCATCGAGTAAGCATGTTGTTACTCATAACTCCCGAACGAACATGAAAATTAAATACCTTATCAGGTTTTTGGGTGCATGGTTTATGAGTAGATTTTAACTGAAATATTTGCTAAGAAAAATATAAATATTTTACCAATTAAATGCAAATAATCGAAATACAATAATTTTGTTCTATCCTCTATATAATTGAATGTAATATATATTTACACATATATAACATAATTTATATTTTTTACAACAATAATTTATTTCTCGTAATACAAATATAGGCTAAGTACAATAATTATTTAGTATCTATTATTAAAGTTAACAAAATAATATAGTTACAAACTTAAAACTTCCCTGTAAACAATGTCCCTCATTTTCTTTTCTGGCTGAATATTGACCAATTTGTCTTGAGCATGCCACTTAAAACTGACCATTAGAAAACAACCACTTCTCCGATCCACACCAGCCATTCTCAAACTCTGCCCTTGCGCTTTATTGATAGCCAATAATTAGTCATTGAATAGCAATAGCAAACTCTAATAAAATTGGATATTGAAGACGATTAAAATCAAAATGGTAGTCTGGGGGAATAAGAGGAATTCTTGGGATTCTCCTTCGTATTTTCCTGTTAAAATCACAGCTTCAATAACATTTTTGTGTAGACTTTTCACTTGTAGTCTGGTGCCGTTACACAGTTTTGGAGGATTAATATTGCGTAGTAACATAACATTATTGGTGCCCCAATTTTATAAGGTGAAGAATATGAGGTGGTATTCCGGGTGGATTAAGCGTAGGCCTATGCAAAAATTCTAAAGAATAATGAACAGCATCGTCTACTTCTACCACTGTATCAACAGACTCATTCTTTACATTGTCTGCTTGCAGCTTTTCTAAAAAAAGTTGTTAATAATATTGGCTGAGTCGTTTGTTGGAGTAAAAATAGCTCTTTCTTTCAATCACGAAGCGTAATCATCTCTAATCTGATTGATATTTATGTAAATTTTATTAGTCAAGGTGATTAAATATACAACAATATTACCAAGGATATCAGGAATATTTAATCTTACTTCAACTTCCGAAAACTGTCACCTACGGCGTGACGAACTTCATTCCTGAAGGGGGTCTCACGACCCCCTTAAACTACTTAAAGCCCCGCATTTGACTTTTTATGCTTCCACAAAGTGAGTAAAAGATAAACTACGGACTACGTTGACGTCTGTTTATGTTTGACATAATAATTACATATTATTGTTGTCATTAGATCATATTAGCCCAATAACTTATGGATATTAGTATTTCTCTTGAGTTTGAATCAAATGTAGGCCTATTATTATAATAGTCTAAATGTATTTGGCCATTATGATAGGAATTTTTTAGACCGTTTCCACACACCGATGCATTGGCACCGGATGCAGAGTGCTGATTGATATATATTATAGATTGTTTGTTTCATATGCTGTCAGTTGCGGCAAAAATAAATAAATAAAATTTATATAGGCCCTAATCATTTTATTCCTTCTTAACCATTATACAGGGTGGTGATTCAGTAAAACGTAGCGGGCTATGCAGATTCCGATTCTACATGCAAAAATAAGTCGAAAATGTAGTGTAACATTTTTTTGATTTCGGCTTAGTTTAGCCGTAATCCGCCATTTTGTATTTTTACAAAAACTCACTGGAACTCTGGAAATAGATAAGATATCGAGTTCAAATTTCTAATAAGCATTTTATAATGTTACGATTAACATGTGTATCAAACACAAAGAATTTATTTTTATAATTTTCAAAATGGCGGCAGTTACAAATTTTTAACGTGGAATATCTTGAAACCGTTATCTTTAGAAAAAATGTACAATATTTTCCTTTTTTAACGACAGATAAAATGCTTTTTTTTTGTAGTTTCAGTAGGTCAAAGGATAACCGAGTTATAGACAAAAAACTAAAAACATAATTTCTTGGTCTACAATAATTGTCTACAACAACCAAAATTATCCTAAATCCTCTTTTTTTTTAATTTAACAATTTGTTTAGTTATTTTTGTAGCGGGTGAACAGACGAATAAAGAGTTTGTTGCCGAAGTTACAGTAAATGTCGCTGTCGCTGTCATTTCTGATGACACTAGCATGATGCCAGCGACATGCAAAAGACATGGAAGAGGCACGTGCTAGTGACAAGGAAGAGAAGGAGTGAACTTATTTAGAAAATGTCGTCGGAGGAGGAAGATGCTGTGTCGTTGAGGTTGGTGTTAAGTAAGGAGAAGAAGACGACGGTGAAGAATACATATTTTGAAGCCACTTGCCGCCATGCCTTGTCTTGCTCATTACGATTGCTTTATTCTTATTGCTTTAATTCTTCAAATTGTAGTTGTACAGCACTGGGAACTCTTCTACTGCTGCAACAAACTCTTTATTCGTCTGTTCATTATCAGGAAGTGGCATTTGCACAATCACTCACATTGACGCTGTCTGCTATCACGACTCACCTCGAACAAATCAGAATCGTACCGCAGAGCCGCAACAACTGACTAGAAATACGATCTGCGCATGCGCGGACTCAAGAGGCAAGAGACATGTCCGTTCAAACACCGACCGGTTGGTTCGCTAAAGACACGTGCTAGTGACACGAGTCGCTGTCAACGTGTCCGCGACACTGATGTGTATAGTTCCATAAGATAACACTGGTTGGTTTTAGAGTGACATGTCACTATTAGCACGATAATGTCAGCGGCGCCGGTGTGTAACCCGCCTTAGCTTAGAAAAAGACCTTTCTGCACTTGCAGAAGTCTCTGACAATGTTAGGAGGACAAACCTGTGTTGCAATATCGGGAAAACTGGTGGCTGGTGGTCCTATTTACCTAGTTTTACCCCTACCATAAATTACATGTTTTTGTTACTCATCACAGTGATACATAAGCTTTGCGCAGGACTGTAGTGAAGCCGGGTTTAACTACGCTGTGCTGAAAGCCTCACAGCCATGCGGCATGCGTAAACCTTAAGTGCCAAGAAAGGTTGGTCCTACTAACTGAAGTTCTTATCACAACAGCCACTCATGAATATAGTCACAGACTATAGAATTACTATAATTCTATAGTCTGTGATATTATAGTATGCTTCTACTATTCGTTCTAAAAATCTTGCGCTTGACTCCTGATAACATATTTAGTCCAAACGTTCCATCATAATGTACTATTTCGACAGTATTCCGCCCTCCGAGGCCAAGCACCCTGGAGCGGCTGCTCCATGATCGATACGCCACTGGGTTCTATAATCAAAGCATACAAGTTGTTTGGAAGGTCAGCCATCTGGGTTCTGTTCTGTGTAGGAAGGATGTATAAATAATATTAACTTAACGCTTAACTGTGATTAATTAGTGAATAACATCAACTAAGAGAATTTAAAAATAAACATATGTGACAATACACTATAGGTACAACAATTTATTTTCAAGATATCGTCTAGTTAAATTAATATACGAATTCTTTATACAATATCCTAATTCCTAAATGAATAAAAAAGTTTTATGAACACAACACATATTTTATCAATACTTTTCAAGACTTTACTTATTTGACTAAAATTCAAATACCGTTATCTTGTTTTATTATACAGTACTAGTCTTTTATTGTTTGGTATTATTTCTTTGTCGGAATGAAAAAAAATCAAAACGGTGCTATTGGCAATTTGTGTAACTAAATTACAGCAAGAATAGAAATTAAAAACAGCTGATTGGCTGAAAGCATTTTACGTTAGTACAGCTGATAGCCCTTTTTGACAATTTTGTTTCTATTTCTATTCAATTTGGGGATGGGGACTTTGTAATTAGGTATACAATTCATTTGACGTTTCGTTAAATAATGTATAATTATACTATGGTATGTGGAGTAATTCTTTATATTATAGTATCTAAGTCAAGATGTTGAAGTGGGGGGAGTGGGGCGTAGAGTTAGTGAAATTATCAATATCAACAGGGTTTAGTTTTATTCAAGAATTAAATAACAATAGGGCCTAGGCCTATAAACAGTCCTACAAAATAATAATCTTAGTGGAAAAAATCGGCGCCTATCATATTATTTTTGTTGATTTTGAAAAAGTAGGCTATCGGTTAAATGTGGAATATACAACTTAGCTTTAGATGTCAGATAAATAAACAACTAATGTATAATTACAATAAACAAGTTTATAATTGAATAGGCCTAGGCCTCTAGAATTTTGGTAATCACAGACCCTATAACCTACAATGCCAACTTTTAGGACCATTTTTAAGAAAATGAAGTAGGGTAGGCCTAGTAATATATAAATATTTACGAATTAGAAAGGTAGGCCTACTGCTGCTTGGAATGTAAGTTAGTTTAATTTCTGGTTTTGTTTATTCTTGGCTTTTCATTATAGGTTAGACACTGTAATTCAATGAAAGAATTATCAATCGGCGTAAATTTACTATTTGACCCTAGGTTGATATATTTGCAGACGACGACCAACCTTTTTTTTAGGAAATAGAGTAGGCCTAGTGCTGCCAACCTAAGTAGGCTATATTAGGCGCAAGTTTACTATTCAACCCTAGGCTAACCTATGGCAACAGAAATGCAAGAATAATAAAAAAACCTAAAATTTTTTAACCTATATACATAGTAGGTATTTAGTCACAGTATGTTTACCTGGGCATAAGTTTACTATTCGACCCTAGCCTAATATTTTTGCAGACAACGACGTTGTTTTAGATTCTACTGTTAAATTTTGAATACAGGTAAACATAAGCTTACTGTGACTAAATACTATAGGTCTAGTACCTTTTAGGTTTTTTAAAATTATTATTCTTGCATTTTTGTTGCCATAGGTTAGCCTATGGTCAAATAGTAAACTTGCGCTATTTACCTGTATTTAACAGTTGAATGTAAAACAACGTCGTTGTCTGCGACCATCACCTAATATGTTTGCAGACGACGAAGATTAACTGTAGGATAAATATAAAAATAAATGAATGTTTGAAGTTATTATTTTTCGTATGTAAAGCGTATAAAAATGTAGTATTGTATAACTATGGCATTTCTGTTGCCATAGGTTAGCCTAGGCCCCCTAGGATCGAATAGTAAATTTGCGCCTTCGATACTTTAGGTTAGAATAATTTCTGGCTATTTTTGTTATACCTTGTAAAGTTGTAATTGTTTTACAAAAAAAGAAAGTAATTTGTGATTGCTACTTTTATATGAATGGCATGTACGTCCGTTTGCGTCAGTTTACATTACGTCCCCTTGCTATAGGCTACATCTAATATTTCAACAATTATGTAAAAGTAGGCCTATTTGAAGTGTAAATTGTAATTTAAATAAGTTGTGAAGTGAGTTTTAAAGTTAAAATTGTTTTATTTTATTTTATTAAGTGATGTTAAGCCGTAGGCATAGTGAAAATCGGCTATCGTGTTTACTTATGTTCGTATTCGCAATCCGATGTTTTATGTCTAAGATGGGCTTATATGTCTAATATTTTCTCTATAACTTGTGATTAGAGTGTAAGTTTAAAGTGTTTTATTTTCTATTTATAATTAATGACAATATATTTTGTTAGGGTTATTTTCAGTTTTCATTTATTTCAGACGTTTAGAAATTGAATTTAACATTACAATGACGTATTAGAATATTTCTTGCATGTACGTTGGCACCGCTGCCGCAATTTGTCATAGGGTCGAATAGTAAATTTGTGCCGTTTATACTGCATAAATTGAAGAAAAATAATATCCAACCAAACATTAAACATTTAGTATTTGCAGTGAATAAATGTGCTAAACAAATGATGCAGCCATATTACTACTGTATGTGTAATGCCACATTTGTTTATTTACAATTTTTAATAGGCCCTACTGTATCTGTAAATTAGCCTACTTACAGATATTAAAACTAGTAAACAAACCACAAAAAGAAAAATAACAAAGCCTAAACATTCCCCATTTGAATTCACAATTTAACATTTACAAATATCGAAGTTCTTGGGTTGGAGCACTACTTCTTTCTAAGTAGGTATCTTTTTCTGCAAAGACATTAAGGATTGGTATTATAAATTTATGCCAAAAACCTTGCCTGAACTAACTCTTCTTTTTGAGAAGTAGGCCTATTATTTTACGTTTACTTTTTGTTATGTTAACTTGCAAACATATATCTATATCTATAAAAGGCAAAGCCCTGTTTATATATATTCAAGCAATATGTAGCATAAAATTAATTTTTTTTAAAACCTAACCTTATTCTTACTTTTGGCACCTCTCTGTAAAATTTTCATATGTTTAATACTCAAATGCTGTATTTGCAAGATGACCAAAAACTAACAACACCAAATGTGTTTTTCTTGGG
>JAGFPH010001096.1:16441-30020 GCA_018207615.1 Philaenus spumarius | reverse complement strand
TTGCAAGATGACCAAAAACTAACAACACCAAATGTGTTTTTCTTGGGTAATTTTAAATATTGCTTCTCATTTTCTGTGTTGTTTTTAGTTTCCGGGCATTTATATTATTTAGTTAGTAATTAGTGTTGTGTAGGCGAGTTCATTTAGACCCACAGTTTATTTGGTGATATCATTAGAGAGGCGTATTGTAGTAAACTTACACCAATAATGTAATAATAGGTAGGTATAACATAATGCTAAAAATGTTTATATCTTTCTATGGGGTAACTTTTGCAAACAATCGTAGAGGAGTATTTTTATACTTGTTAATATAACTTTAGCAAAGTTAATATATAATTAATTTCGATGATGTAGATGGTCTAAAAAGGTACCGGAAAAGTTAATATATAATTAATTTTGATGATGTAGATGGTCTAAACAGGTACCGGTACATCATTAGCTAATAGCCTACTTTATGTAATTTCTGTAGAAGTCCATGTAGGTTATTCTTTTTTAATTTTGTACTGTGTAAAATTATAATTACTACGGTACATTTAAAAAAACCTTGTATAAGCTGCTGAAGTATTAGTGCCATGTGATATTAGCATAAGTATTATAAACTGTTCTTTAATGAAAAATGCTTCTTCTTTGATGATTCTAATCAATTTTTTTTACAGGTTTACACAATATTATTTCACCTGACATTAATGAAATCAAATAGATGTCAACATATGCCAGCTTCTTGAATCTTTCAAATGAGTCTGGTAATTACTATAGCTTTACTAGATTAGACTTATTAATGTACCTAATACTCTACTAAATTACTGGGTCAACTTAAAAATTTATGATATTTTAGTTAAAAAATATATTGAACGAGAACTAACGAAAAAAGAAAAAAATTTAATGTAGGAAATCATTAATAACGAAAAAAGTTACATTAAAAGTCATCTGTATCAGTTTCTGTATCAAAGTACTTTGTAGTTGAAGTGTATAATTCGTCTGGTGTTTTAATGTTGTAAACCTTGCCGATAGCTTGAAAAAGATAATGTAGCCTTTCCTTGTAGTCTGACAATAATAATAACAATAATTTATATACTAACTTATATAATATATGTTTATAAATTTGGAACCTTTCTGTGACTAAAGACTATAAGTTAAGTTAGAACTTTAGGCTACTTTTTAATTTTTTATTCTTGCATTTATATTGAACAAGAAACAACTAAAAAAATAAATGTCAGAAATCATTAATAATGAAAAAACTTACATTAAAAGTCGTCTGTATCAGTTTCTGTATCAGAGTACTGTGTAGCTGAAGTGTATTTTACTGTCGTAAACCTCGCCGATAGCATGCAAAAGATAATTTAGCCTTTCCTTGTGTAGTCTGACAATAATAATAGACAATAATTAATTTACTAACTTATAAATATAGCCTAATATATGTTTATAAATTGGGAACCTTTCTGTGACTAAAGACTATTAAGTTAGAATTTCAGACTATTTTTTAATTTTTTATTCTTGCGTTTATATTGAACAAGAACTAACGATAACAGACAGAAACAAATTATCGTATTAGTACAAACCATACAAAGAAATGGATTCACTTTAGAACAAGATACCATAACGCATATTTGACTGATTGAAAGCAAGACTCAAAGCTGATAAAAGGAGCGTTTACTTTGACCTTTCTTACCGCTTGGTTGGTGTATTAATTATTGCCTATTTATAACATTTCCGACATTTAGTTATTTGTTTTTTCGTTAGTTCTTGTTCATTATATTCTCTAACTAGAATATCATAAAACTTCGTTGACCCAATAATAGCAGAATATATTACCCTTATTAAATCTAAGTAGGCTACAAATTAAATTACAAATGCCATAAAATAAGAGGCTTGAAATTCTTTAATTCTGGATTATTAATCTAGGTTAAAATTTATTTATATCTTCTCATCACATCGCAACAACCCAAGCGCAAAAAATGAACTAGAACGTACCATAATCATCATGGCCAGGGTATTTATTTTTATGATCCACGTTTGATAGTCAGTTGATGTTATATCATTGCCAACTCTATAAATTTACAATCAATGTTACCGTAAGTTAAACAATTTAATGTTTTTTAAATGAATTAAGTTAAATATATAATTCAAACCTACCAGCTAAACTAACCTCGCTTCACTCGCACCTCCTAGTGTCTTGTAACCATTCGTTTCATTATGCTAACTTCTCATAAATGTATTGGAACAATAATTAACCCTGGAGAGGGCGCGTTAAAAATTATTTCGTGAAAAGGCCCTCACTGTCTTTTAGATTATTTAAATGTTTAAATAATCAATGAAAACATTTATTATTTACATATTAAAAAATATACAAAACATTAGCATGTTTTCATACAAAAAATAGGTACTAAAAATGTATATGCTAAATGTAGATCCAAAACAATGTTTAATTTTGCCTGCTTAATTAACCCTGGAGGGGGCGCGCCCGGTCTTTTCGTCCGGGTTTCAATTAAAATGTCTAGAAGTCTATGGGCGGTTGAAACTAACCTTCCTCCTTCACATATATCATAACTTATATCTTTTAATGGACTCCGTAACTACATATTCCTACGCAAAACACTAAATATGTATACAGGAATATACATATTTACACACTTAGTTGAAATGAGTAACATGAGGAGGCGCGCCAGAACATTCAGACCAGGTGCGAAAGATCTGAGAACCACTAGCAAACTTTGGAGGAGAGGAAATAGCACTAGCATAGGAATATGTAGTGGAAGGGTCTGTTAGTAGGTATGTGGGGGAGGAAGGTCTACATAGCTTATACATAGATATTTCCGTTTTTAGTAAAAACCCAGTCTAAAAGACCAGCGCACGCCCCCTCCAGGGTTAAAATTAATTTTTATTAAGATATATATAACGTCATAATTAGTTAATGCGATATGCTTTTATGTAATTCATTTGAAATATTTTGTTTTTCTGGGATTTTTAGTTTCTTAGCATTTATACTATGTAATTAGTGTAGTGGAGTATTTCCTGTTTATTCTCGGGACAGTTTAATTTTTAAACGGTTACAATGTGTTTAGGTTGGCAGCTCTTTCGTAAAAAGTTTGTTGCCTGTGATTTTTCCAACTTAATTAATATTATTATTTTTTCTGCTTACACACTTCTTCAGCAAGGGATATTTAATTAAATTACAAATGAAAAAACATGAACCAAGACCGTGATTTGTACCCGGAGTGATCAGGGTGGCTCAGTTTTAATAAAAGAGCACTGTGGCGACAAAATCACACTGATTTGAATAAAAACCCCGAACCACAAAACAAGGATCAAAAACAATAACTAACAACTAAATTATAAGTTATGTTTATAACGCTACCCTCTGAGGATGATGACCATGTCGTGAAATGTACATAAGAATAGCGTTATAAACATAACTTACAATTTAGTTGTTTAGTTATTGTTTTTGATCCTTGTTTTGCGGTTCAGGGTTTTTATTCAAATCAGTGTGGCTCAGTTGGTAAAGCATTACGACAGAATCGTAAAGGTCCCGGGTTCAAATCCCGGTCTTGGTTCATATTTTTTCACTTGTAATTTAATTAATTTTTCCAACCTTAATATATAAGAGCTTATGCTTAAAATATGTGTGATGTAAACTTAAATATTAATGTAACCTAAGAGAGTTTAGTTTTTAATAATACAGAGTGCCTTATCACATTCACTGCGGTGGGGGTACCGGTACGCCTAGCAGGGTCTATTCGTGTGCGCACAGAGTACCGGTATTTCTGCCTTAATGTCCATGGATTGTTTAGTGTGTTCTTGACACTACAACGAGCAGTTCTAGATTATGTTTGTTCCTCAACTAACTGGATAGTATAAAATGTGCGTAGTTTTAAGTTCGCGCTCCCTCTCCCCCTTATTTCTTTGCTGCAGTATTTCTTTGCATTGTCCTCTTTACGATTTTTGGGAATTTATTAGCCCTTTGTTTAATGTTTTAACATTTTTATTCAACCGAACATCTTTTAATCTTTTTATACCTTTCAACCGAACATGAAAATGATATTGTTAAGATTAGTAAAATAAAATACAATGGTTTTATGAAAGGCGTTGACCGGTCTGACCAAATGCAGGCCTACTACCCCTTAGACCGCAAAACCTTGTAACACTCACGTCCATGTCACAGAGAAAATAATAAAATAAGAAATGAATCAGCTGTTTCCTATAGTGACTAATGGAACAGAGATTTGGTCTAAATGAATAAATGACGCAATACATAAATAATACTAATCATTTAATTTTTTCATATAATTACATTTCTTAATGACGCAAAATAATTACAGTAGAATCATTTTTTTTTATAAACAAATAATAAAACATAAAAGCAGACTGTAAAAGTAGGTAATGTAAAAGCAGACTTAAAAAACGTATTAATATATGAGCGTGTGTAAAAAGTGAAAATTATACAGAAACTTTATTTCAACGAGTGGTGAGTTATAAGCGAACAATATGAAGCGGTATTTAAGACTATAAACAGTTCGATAAATAAATAAATAAAAAGAATATAACAACAGTACAGAGCACAATTTAATAAATCGAAAACTTAATATGATAATATGTACAGTGATCATGAAAGCAGTTGGAAGAGAGAGAAGGGATCAATCTATGTATGTGAAAGAGCACAGATGTCACAGAATACAGAACGTAAGAGGAACGTACTTTTTCTTCACGGAATAAGGTGGAAGGGAAGGAAAGCAAGCGTCTTCTAGCAAAATGGCTACATAGCTCATGTTTGTTGAATGAAGCCGGCGTGTGTTATCGCAGGAAAAATGTGATTTTCTTTAAAAAAGTAGTGACAAGTTAGTCAAAATGTAAAGTAAATGTACTTTGGAGGTGACGTGATTAAAAATATTAAACTGATCATGTAAAATTGGTTGTTTATTGACGGATATTTTTTCGATGTGCTTTGTTGGAACTAGCGTGGGGTAGGCCTCGGAAGTGAATTGAATTTACGACAAAAATCCTAGGTAAAAAACAGTGCGACGAATAAAACAAGTGAAACTGTAAGTAGAAATGGCCATTGGACATATTTTTTGTCTGCAGGTATTAAAATTTTTCAATTTATAAAAAAGCTAACTTCATTTAATTTCTATTGCGTCATTACTTAAGATATGGTTCAGGAGACTTTGTAAAATTGTAAATAATTTCTTGACTTGTTTGTATATACGTATCACTATGTTTATGTTTCTTAATTGCTGTAAATATCCATTTTTGATCATGTTCGAGTAAACAATTGTTGTCTTGCCGCAATGCCTTGAATTTCTTTATATAGCCACGTGTGTCCATTTAGCCACTACTTTAATTAGCCAGGTTTCCACCCCTAAGAAAATAGAGTTAATTAACAAGTATCTTTCAGTGATTAGTAATTATAAATAAATATATGCAAACAGAGCATAAGTGGGGTTATATGTGGATTATCGCAAATTATCATGATTATTTTTTTTATTATTGAGATTATGGGAGTCAAGTGAAGGTGATTTTTAAGGTGAATTTAAGTAAGGTGAGTTTTAAGGTTATAATAATAAGATGAGTTGAAGTAAGGTGAAATATTAATATTGTTCTACGTTGAAGTTGAAAGAAAGATGTTCTGAAGAGTTAAGGTGGGCGATGATTATTATTGTAGTGAGGCAATAGGCCTAGGAGGTGCATAAGCAATTTTAAGTGGTACATGAGCGACGATTTTTGTTTTTTAAGGTAAATAGGTAAAGGAGGTGTTGAAGAGATATCAGTAGTTATTAGATAATCCACATATAGCGTTTTTATTTTTGATTTAAAACATATTTTTTTTAATTTTTGAACTTTTTACCGAAACCCATTTTTTTTACACAGTATAACTTAACCTTTTATTTTCATTTTTGTAACCATAAGTTACAACCTTAAGTTGGTATAAGAAATTTTTTATTCATGTCATCCAAATGCTACTGGTAAATGTACATTATCTGCTCAATGAAACCTTTAGATTAGAAAGGAAGAGAAAAATGGGGCTTTTAGAGTTTCATGAGTCTGTGAAAAATTTCCTTCTAATGGACCAAGCCAAATTTTGCGCAACCTTTTGTCCGGCCTGCTGGCCATACAATTATTAAAATCACAAAATTATTACCAAACTCAAATCACACATCACAAGAGAAATATCAGATGTGCAAAAAAAGCTCTTAGTTTGAGTGTCTGTCATATCCAGAACATCCAGGACTTTTTGTAGTCAGTTGTTTTGACAATTACAACAAATGAATGATGGTTTTGGTCGGTTGGTAGGGTTGTAAATTTGTGTAAATATATATTTTTAATTATTTATAACAGTGTTTATGTGATACAAGAGAACAGGGTCAACAAACATAACATTTTATAAGTGGAACTGTCGTACACAAGCAATAAGGCTCACTTTCGCAACTCTCCTGTGTGACGTAGGTCAAACTTCTAGATATAATGCAAGACATATACAGGTTTTTGTTAAACGTAAATAGTTTTTGCATAAAAGAGAAACAATTCAAGCTTTTTCATTCGTAAGCTATATTGTATTACATCAGTATAAAATATTATAAGATTTATTTTAAAATTACTAGGATCTTAATCTATCTTATGATCTTATAATGAAGAATAATATAATTTGTTCCAGGATAGCATTTAGGAAATATCATTTTATAAGCAATGGATAAGCTGGAACTAGAACTTATAAATGCAGTAAGAGAAGCAAACATTGAAAATGTACGGGCACTGTTGGCTAAAGGTTAGTATCTGTTTATTTATTTTGGAAAAGTGTATACAGTTTTTAATGTAGGCATATGCCATAAAAAACCTATTGCTGCAATATCACTTTTGTCTGCTTTATTTATCTGTAGGCCTACTAATTTAATAAATTGGTAAAATTTATTTGTTTGTGGAACCTCAGAAATGGTTGGCTGAACCCAATTGTAAAATCTTTCATTGTGTATTATTTAGACATTCCAGTGTAACATAGGCTCATTAGTTTTTAGAAAATTTATTTTTATTACAACAAACATCTTTTACAGGAAGTTATGTATACCTTTAGTTGTTGTTACTATATCAAGGAATAAATACTAATATAGGTAGACCCATGGTATACATAGAATGCAAGGTATGTAGAAGTTCATGTGCATCTTCCATCTCCACTTCCGATTGAGAACATGTTTGCTGGTATGAAGTTGACAGCATGAGCAATGATTTAGCTAGTAATCATACTAAATTATGTAGTAACACCTTTTATTTATTTCAAAAGTAGGCCTAATGTTTCTTACATTTATTATATGTAAATGAAATTAAACTGACAGCAAACATTATATTACAATGGATTCATGGTTTTAAAATAATTAAAATGATTATTGACCTCAGATATTTGTTATTACAATTATTTTTCTACTGCAATGAAGAGGGACTGAATTTAATGTTTATAGTGTGTTGTTAGTGTGACATGATGATTGTGATAATATATGCTATTTGCCAAATTGCGTTATTTGGTGTTTTATGAACTGCATATTTGTTATTGGACTGTAAATAAAATATTGAAATAGAACCTAAATAGTCGTCTATCAGCGAGTACATAATAGAATAGAGAAGACAAGTAAATATATCCCATGCAAAAAAGTGAGGCCAAATCCGCCATATTGGTCCGACACACAGCCTGAAATCTACGACCAGCGAGCTCAGTTCACGGTAAAACTCCACGACAAATACACCGTCATTTTTTTTTTTTGCGCGAGGTGTAGAAAAATGTGCAGGCACATGCCCTGTTGGTACCGCACAACAGGGTTATGTGGGGATGGCCCTGTGCCGACCCACTAAAATCTCACCTCTTTCTCCAGCCCTTGTTGTTGGACAGGGTATCACTAATAGCATAACTTCCTGAACAACCAGGCACCTTTCAGTCGTACGACTGTCCTACTGTTCAGGCATCTTCTTACTTATTTCTCAGTTCTTCTTCCTTCTGCTTCATCACTGTTACGATGTAGTTTGCAATACTATCCCACTTTTCTTTGCTTCTTAGCATCAGCGTTATTAGATTTTCCGGAAGAATTTCTTCTTTTATCTTGCTTTGTAGCTCTTCTTTTAGTTTTTTTCCATCTTTACATTTGAACAGAGTATGTTCCACATCATCTTCCTGTCCACAGCTGTCACAAATGCTGCTATCAATTTTCTTGAATCTCCATAAATAATGTTTAAAGCAACCATGTCCAGTAAACGCTTGTGTCAAGTAGAAATTTACCTCACCATATTTCCTGTTCATCCACAGTCCTGGATCCTTTAAAATTCTATGGGTCATGGGTCCATCTTCCGTTGTTATCATTGTCCCATTCCTCCTGCCACCTCTCAATAAGCCTCTCCCTAGTTTCCCTACTTATTGTGGTTTTTGGCTTAGTTTCATTTAACTTATGTTCCTCGTAAACTTCCCTTCTCTCACAAACTAAAAGGTGTACTGGTGGTATTCCTGCTACAACCATTACCACAACTTGCGAGACTGTCCTATATGCAGCAGTGACTCTCAGTGCCACTTGCCTCTGGACTGACAGCAACCTTCTCTTATGGACTTGCTTTGTCATTGCTTCACTCCAGGCCGGTGCTGCGTACAGTATTATGGAATGAACCACACTTGCATACAACCGTCTTTTTTTTTCTTTTGGTCCTCTAACATTGGGCATCAAGCGCGATAGGTTACCTGCTACAGTGGCGGCCTTCATACATACCTTCTTCACATGTGGTCCGAAAGAAAGTCCTCTGTCCACTTCTACTCCAAGGTACGTCAGCTGTGATTTCCAGTCGATCCGCACACCATTAATGACAAGCTTTGGTGTCCTGAACGTCCTTCTCTTTGTTACCAGGACTGCTTCCGTTTTGTTGACGGCCATTTCTAGGCCTTTGCTAGTCAGCCATCTTTCGACTGTGGCTATACTCTCTTCCATCTTTACTTCCAGGACATGTTCTTCTGGAGCATCCACGACGATGATGCTGTCATCTGCAAACCCTACGATTTTCACTCCCTCTGGTAATTCCGTTTCCAACAACTCATCGTAAACAATCTTCTAAAAGAATGGCCCCAGACGTGATCCTTGTGGTGCTCCTCTTGTCATTTTCTCTTGGATAAGCCAACCGTCACCCTTATAAATTATCTGTCTCTGATGCAGGTAGTCTTCTATGATTGTCCTCAGGTATAGTAGAACGTTCTTCCTAAGTAGAGACTCCAGCACATCTTGCCATCTGAGTGAGTTGAATGCATTTCTAATGTCAATGGCGATTAAAGCACAAAAACCTTTCCTCTCCATTCTCTTCTCTCTACCCTCCATTGCGATCATCAACGTTTCTTTTATGGCGTCTACAGTTGACATTCCACGCCGGAAACCAAATTGATTTCACGAGAAACCTCCGATAGATTCCATGTGATCTTCTAGACGTCCAAGGACCAAACCTTCTAATATTTTCCCCATCGTGTTCAGAAGGCAAATTGGACGATAAGATGAGGTCTCGTCCAAGTGCTTATCTGTTTTCCTCAAAAGGATTAACTTCTGTTTCTTCCAGGGCTCCGGAAAACTACCGTTTTCGAGACACTCGTTGTATAAATCTAAGATCTTGTTTGGGTAATCGTCTATGAAGCGCTTCAGAATCTCATTGGGGATCCCGTCTGGGCCTGGTGACTTACCAATTTTGAGCCGTAGTCCTTCTCTCTTGAGGTCCTCGAGCCGGAATCGTTCTTCACCCAGCAATTCTATTCTTAAAAAAATACACCGTCATTATCAACAGTAATAGTTGAAGAATAATGTTGGAATTTTGCATGCATATAGTATAGAGTCTGAGGATATCGATAGTAATAATTAAAAAAATAATAATTTTGTTTATTCTAGTATAAATTTGTTATATTACATACTTGTAGTTCTGTTTTTGAAAAACAGACATGAAAAAGTTGTTCTGTGGGAAAAATTTGTATTTTTTGGTCAGAGACATTTTGTCAGCGGGAAAGTTGTAGATAAATAACCAAATTTTGTTATTTATTTTACCTTTTTTTTTTGTTGTGTTCAGTTTTCTCAGAAATACAGGTATAAGAATGCGGCAAAACTGCCTTTAACGTTCACTATCACTGCAGACGTGTTGTTGCTATGTACGTAATAGATTACAATAATATGTTGTTAAATATTTCTAAATCAATGAATCTTCTTAGCTGGGATTAGTAATAATATTGTATTGATTTAAATAATAGTTAATTAAATTGAATAAATTGAAGAAAAAACTGGTTTTAGTTACTTATTTCTATGTCTACAACATCCTTGAAGTTTCACTATATATTGAGGGTATAATATAACTTTTAAGACATTCTTCAATATTTATTGACCCAAAAAGTTACAGTTTTATTTAGTAGTTGTCTCACCTTAGATTTATGCAGACTTTCATTACTAATAATCTTACAGTAACGATGGATTCTTAAAGAAAAATACTTTTGAGCTATTATTTTTAACACTAAAAAGAAAAATGATTACCGTCCAAGTCCAACTCATTAACAGAAAAATGTACAGTGTTGGGAAATAAGTCCATACCTACACATTGCCCAAGTACATGGTTTGTCATTTTACTAAGAATATCATTACTGAAATAACGTGTGTCAGATGCTTGGACTAGGGCGGCACCACCAACTTGGACCGACACATCCGGCCGGTCTAACTTTGCGCTCCGAGTAGCTTCTCTATTCTATTATGTGCTCGCTGTCGTCTATAGACTACTTAAAGTATTGTTATTTAAATTAAACATTTTGAACCTTTTCATATTTCTGGAATGGATTATATTCATAAACCAGATGCAAAAAAGAGAAAAGAATGGGACTTACGAGAAATATTACAAACTTTTTTAATGACTAACAAAAATAGTATAAATATATGTCTTCAAAAAATACAGTAGAATCTTGGTCATCCGAGCCTCAGTTATACGAGTTTCTGGTAGTCAGTTAATTGAGGCAAATTTAAAAAAAAGCTTGTTAAAACCAATTCTGTTAACTTACAAATAAATTAGAAATCAATAGCAATTAATAGCTCGAGAGGATTTCTCAATAAGTGAATTTATAATAAAAGCTTTTATGTTAGATTGAACAGAAAGAAAACCAAACTGTCGTTTGCCTTGTACATCCTGAAAACATTTCTGCTACTTACCCAACACAATAGTATGGTGACCTTTAGCGGACTGGTAGTAAAGTGGATGACGAAGCGGTCTTGGGACTGTAATGTACTCCCCTCCTCACGGCATTGTATTTAGGACTTACCATCCATTCCCATGAGTTGTTTCTTCCCCTTGCTACTGTACTTTGCTTTTTTGTTTTTAGTCGATGTTAAACTTTGTGAATGAGAATGTTATTATGAGTGGAAAGCAAAAGTGTTTTGTTTTATCTTGAAAAAATTTAGACGCATTATTTTGGTCGTTTTACTATTGTAGCTTACAGTATCCAATTTCTTTTATTTGAGTACATTACCCAACAGTCTTTGTTTATTTAAAACTATATTATTTGAAGCCTACTAAAATAGATTTTGAAGTAAGTATGGCTCCAAATCAGCCTATAATGATGTAAATGACGCGGGATCTCGCATCTCAATGCTTTCCTCACGTCCTATCGTATTATCCGAGGTCTGCCCGGTCCTAATTACCTTGGATAATCGAGGTTCTACTGTATAGGGTACTTACATAACATTACATATATTATATAATATCTTTACATAATCTTTTTGTTCCATATATTATAAAGGACGAGGTTGGGTATCAGGAGTGAATTTATTATTTGACGGGGTACGGGGATTTGTCTCTGAGGCCCTGGATATCTAATTCTTGGCGCCCCTGTGTTTTGTATAAGCGTTCGATAGACCTTTTAAAATATAACTGCTAATGCGATCCTAGCTGAGCTGATAGTTTTAATCTAAAACTATTTATACAGGCTGACTGAATTAAAATACCTTACATTAATTTAAAAATGCTATAGCATTTGGCTTATGAGCTTAAAAAAATTATCTGCATGCATAAAATAATATACAGGGTGTCCCTGAACTCTCTGGACCCCTTTTGTGGATATGTTCCTGGGATCCAGGCAAACATTTTCACAATATAAACATGGGTCTACGGTGCTTATTTTTCCATCTGTCTGTCTGTATGTGTTTTTTACAAAATACTTAATATTATTTATAAAAATTATAAACAGCCGCCATTTTGAAAATATTGAAAATAATGTTCTAATTTTTTGTACAGTGATAAACGGTTACCCAACAAATAGGTATACAAAGTTTGAGCTCAATATCTTTTCTACTTCTAAAAATATTAAGTATTTTGTAAAAAACACATACAGACAGACGAAAAATAAGCACCGTAGACCCATGTTTATATTGTGAAATATGTTTGTCTGGTTTCCAGGAACATATCCACAAAAGGGGTCCAAAGAGTTCGGGGACACCCTGTATATGCAGTTATTGTATTTTTAATAAAACAAGACAGTTCTGTTAACCCTTAAACTGCCAATGCTAATTTTTTCAGTGCCAAGTAATTTCGGTTCGTGTGCAAGCACATTTTCAAAAATTCACTAAATTAAAAAAAAATTTTTTAATTTATTTATGTTATTTATTCACATATGTAAATGATATTTTATTAATAAATTTACATGGATTATCTAGTCACCTAAATCCAGTAGCGGTGACTAGGAAAAAAGAATATAAAACTTATAGAACTAATTAAGTAATTATAAAAAATCCATAGCTGTTGAAAAAGTGTTTCATAACTTTTTTGTAGAGAAAGGTTCAAAGAATTCTTATATGCCAGTAAAAAATTTATTGATGTAAAATTTACAAAGTTATTAGCTCAAGAAACATAAAATGTTCAGTAACAGAAGGAAAAAGTTCAACTTTAGGCCTACATAAAAAAAGTAGTAAAAATTTTTTGTAATTTAAAAAAAATGTACAACAGTTTTGTAATTTAGTTCTAAATATAAATGTATAAAAATATATATCAATTTCAAATTTCGTATTTTGATAACACCACTTTTTATGTTCCTACTACAAGAATGCTAACAAAACTAGGTCTAGTTTGAATAGCAATTTAGGAATATATGCTTAGCCCAAGAATGAAATATTATTATAACAAAGTGTAGAGAATAAATTTTTATACAATTGATCTATATATTTACTTGTAAATTCGTATTTTGTAAACTTATTTCACATTGTTTTACTTGTTCCACAAAATTAGAATAAACGGTCAAAAGTTCGTGTGGATAAAGCGAATACAATATCCTGTGTGACCTATACCGTGGGAACAACGCTTGCCAAGCGTTCTCAAGGCGAATTTTGAATTCAACAAAAGTCTGTATTTCCCAGGACTGTACGAATAAAACCATTACAGTAAATGTGGTTTACTTTACACGAAACGAAAGATCGAAGTTTTCCTTTCAAGATAATGACAGCAAATGTACATACAATATTGCTGTGTTTACTGTGTTGTTATATAATGCCGGGTTGAATAAACCAATTATTACACATAACTTAGCTATTAGCCTTCATTTGATTGTTTTGATAGTTACACCATC
>JAGFPH010001095.1:315625-331958 GCA_018207615.1 Philaenus spumarius | reverse complement strand
AAGATTTGCAAAAAGATTCTAAACTATCAAGAGGTCAGAAAAACACAGATCTTGTGGAATGAAGTAATAGATAAAGTAAAATGTGAGTACTGGAAGAATAAGGCCCCCCTTAAACCTTTTTATCTATTTCCATTATCTAGAATATGTTTACATTTCTCTTCAGTTCTGCGTTTTGATTTATTAAAAGCACCTCTACATAAAATGTCATCACACAAGGTTATACCATTGAAGAAACAACACTATAATGTGTTCTTCAATGGTTATACAAAGAAAGAGCTACGAGGTAACTGAGGTTAAAAGCTTAGGGATGACAGCTCTGACATTTAAACAATACTGTGTTCTACCACGGCGCAAGTTATTTGATATGCATACATCCTAGTTCATAGTGGTGACCATGGACCGTATCAACCACAGACAGTTAAAGTAAAGCATGTAAAAAGAGCTACTAGAACTGAATACAAACTGAAATAGTTCGATCACGCAGCTGAACAGATGACGTGAGTTGAGCGAATTTACAAAATTAAGTTTATATATTCTTTAAAGGTTTCAACCAAATATTTCTGGAACTGGTATACTCACGACAGCGCTGAATAGACTAGGTAGCGAAATATGTTAGTAGAATTCGTTTGTACCTCAGCCTCCAGCCCCGGCTCACGCGCTGCTTCATTCCGCTCGCAGCGGTAAGACTGGATTTGCGAGTTTGCCCCACAACCTGGAGGCCTCTAATTGTGGACTGCGCTTTGAGATTTTGCACCTTGACCTTACGGCCTCGGATTATAGACTGCTTTGCTTCGCTCGCAGAGGACAAATTCGCTTCGCAAGTTGGCATCCCAGCCGCTGGCCTCGAATCAGAAGCTGCCCCCACTGTAAAATCCCCTAAAGTGTACTTTTATGGTATTTTACGTTTTGATTGATTTTGGAGGAACCAGCCGGGCTACAAGGTCGAGTAAAACAACTAAATGTGCAGAATAATTTCCTATATAGTTTTTTGTATAAAATCACAAAAAAAGTTTCCTTCTAGTAAAATATTACTTCCGGTCAAAAAAACGTGCTTCCGGTTGTTTTAATTTTTGGCTAACGAATTTGTCTGACCATTTTAGAAAAACAACGTGTGTACCAATTTGAACCAAATCGGAAGTAAAGTGCCATCATTAGAGTGCGAACATACATATATATATTCATAAGATGTGTAATGACACCCTAAAACGTGCATTTACCACTCACAAATTAGATCTCACCATAAGAGTCACTGCAATAGCTCATCTTTCCTATAAAAATTCTGTCACCAGACTCAAGATGTACAATAGAGATGGGAGTGAACCTCAGAGTTTTTACTATTTTTACGCTTTAAAATCTAAATTTTGCAAAATCTTTTCTTAGTGTGCGCCTAAGACCTCATAAGAATATACCTTTAATTTTCGTATTTTTATCTTAAGTTGTTTTGCTTTTCGTCGATTGTATGTAACATCAGTAATTCAGTCAGGAAAAATCAGCTTTTACATATTATTTATGTATTTTGTAACTAAGGGAAGCGATTACCCAAAATAAAGTCTTACTAAAACTTTTTACTTTATATTTCTCACCATAGAAAACTCGCTGCGTATATTGTTGTATAGTCAATTTACAGTTTTGTGCATTAATATCCTCTAACTAACCTTGGCCTGACTCAAATAAAAAATAAAAAGTTATAATATTCTTCGTTGTCAAAGTTCGTAAAGTAGAAACAAGCGGTAACAGCTGAAAGCGTTTAAAGACGAAAGCAATACATTCCCAATTAACAATGGTTTAAGTTTACAGTGTCATTTGTTAATAACTGACAAATTAGGCCTACGTCCTATCATCAATTTAAAACGAACTTAATGGCGAATAATGACTTAATCATTGTAATAATAACCTTCTAGGAAATCCCCCCAGTAAACGGAAAGAGCTCTTGTAGTTTGTATGTACGAAGACTGGAAACGGTTTCGCCTGATTCAAAGTAAAGTTTATGTCATTATGAAAATGCATGAACAGCTATTAGCCATAAATGTCGATAAATACCAAGGAAACATATTGGTATTTCTGTTTCTTTTATTCTTATATTCCGTGATAAAAAGAAGCGTGTAAAGTTAGTTACAGTATATCTTAATATTTTGTTCCTATATCCTGACGCGTACGCAGTTGGAAGAGGTATTTTGGGTCATTGACAGGATTTGTGTATATAATAGAAGTGATATAAAACTAACCTAAAATCGCTGTTGGTAGTTAAAGACAAGTAAATTATTCTAAATTTGCCGCCAAGTAGGTCTTTATGGTAATAAATGTAAATGCTTTCAATAAAAGTGTGTTGGTTTAGTCTATTCAAACCTAAAATATATTAAGTTTTTTTTATAATATGAACAACAGATGTTTAAACTATAATTCAGTAAGCTTTTTTCGTTGATTTTTTTCTCTTAGATTCCGTGACAAAAAGGAGCGTGTAAAATATATTTTAATATTTTTTCCGTTAAATATATTACTACAAAATATCGTTTTTATATCCTAGAAAAGAGTTGTTTCTTAAATTCATCATTTTCCTCTGTTCTTAAACGGCTATTTGCACTTTTCTTCACGAGAGAGAAATAAAATTAAAACCTATGCACTAAAATAAGTACTACACAAAATGACGAATTCAATAATTTAATTACTATCTATTATTAAAATTATTCATCTTTGCTTTTTTACGATTTGAAAAAAAGTAAGATCTATAGAGAAAATCTGATAGCACACCATAGTAAAATGATACATGGCCGCCATAAAAAACTGACGAACTATCAAAAACATTGTAAAAAATCCTACAAAAATAGTAAATTGCCTTATTTTACAGTTGTTCACACTTCTCGTAGACTTCTAGATCCAGGTGTTTACCATTTTGAGTTGGCACTCTTAAATAATTCAATTTGCAAAATTATTCTCCAATTAGATTTTACGAGAAAACAGCTTACTGCTGCCAATATTGCCTTTAGTTAACTATTGGTGGTATTTGCGTAACAGTCTGATCACAAATCCGGATAGAACTCCACGTCCTGGAAGAGCGTGATGGATCTGGTTTGAGGTTTGGCAGGATCCAGAGCGGAGACGATGCAACGGTAGACACCCTTGTCCAGAGGCGTCAGGGAAAAGAGATGCAAAGTGGATCCATGCCTTCGGGAATGGACGATGAAAACTTGCTGGAGGCCTGAAATAATAAGTTGCATTTTAACACAGGTAGATATTCAGCTAAGTGTAATCAATGTTACATGATAATGTAAAATTTTAACGTAATACATGTAGCTATTTTATGGTAATTCCAGAAGAATTTTATAAACTGAGAAAGAGATTAGACTAATTAACTTAATAGATCGATTCTACATAATCGACTCGTGGATAACTTTGCATGCTTATTGATCAAGAAAAATGAGACAAAAAGTACGGTATATTTAGAAAAATTTGCATTACATTTAGTCATCTATAAGTGGTGTTGCCTATCACGTGATAAGGTTATCCTGTTGCGCGTTGACTCGGAGGAGTTACTTTAAAAAAATACCGTGAAGTACCTCGGCGTAAGGTTAGACTCTCGTCTCAGTTATTGAGAACAGATTAGACATACCAAGGAGAAAGCATCTAGAGTAACAATAGCTCCAAGTCGACTTTTGGCAATCATCGGTATGCCAACAAATGGAACAAGTCGATTGGTAATGACGGCCACACCGTACTATAAGACAAATTTCTATAGGAATAAGATGGTAGCTATGCAAAGGAGAGTGGCACTTAGGTGACGTGTGCCTATAGGACAGTGTCGAAACTGGCTGTGCTGGTTATTGCAAGCATCCCCTGATCGACTTGATGACAGTTTAGAGGATGCTTTAATTCCAGAGGAGGGATGGAGATAAGATAAAAGCGGAAGCTAGAGAGCAAACGCTCAGATTCTGACAGGGAAGATGGGAACAGGATAACAGAGGGGGATGGACGGCTAGTTTAATTGAAAACACCTCCAAATTGATAAACTAGGTGAACTTTTACATAACTCAGCTGCTGACTGGACATGGTTACTCCCAGGTGAACATGGGGAAAGTTTAATTATATCAGTAAGACCTTTTTCATTTATTCAATTTGAGTTTGAGTTGGTGTTTGAGTTTGTTTTTATATTGTTAACCTAACCTAAAAAAAAACTGTTTGTTGTGAAAATTATTAACAGATTCAAAATTTTCTAAGTTTTTTGTTATGGTAATGAATGTAAGTGCATTCAACAAACGTTTGTTGGTTCAGAATAGGCCACGCCTAGAATCAAATAATTTTTTTTAGAGCGAGTGAACTATTTTCAATCCTTAAAATCAATATTTTGCTAAACCCTTTCTTAGAGGACTTCTATATTGTGGTATAAAGGTACCCTGACCATTTTAACCCTCAAAGTGGCAGACTGCAGCCTCTCGGGCGCAAATGCAAACCGCTTGAACCTTAGCGAGAATTTGCATATATTTGCATAATCGATAATTTAATCAACTTAAAATCATCCAATCGTAATAAAACTCGCACCATTGGAAAGGAAATGAATTAAACTTTAATTTTTGTATTTACAACTTTTTTGTAAAACGTATATTTACATACATAATCATCGTTTTAAAATATGCATATCGGGCTACAGCTATTTCCGCGCGCGAATCTGCATACAATAATTGTACTGTTATTTCCCACTTCTTCAACGTTCAAGCCCACATACAGAAGTATTTATATCGAGATTATAAAGCTACCATTGGATTCGTCAAGATTTCATCTTTCTAATGGTGTCTTCCAATCAGATGTCACTATTTTACAGGATTTATTCAAAAGATTTCGGTAAACCCTTGCGATTGGACAGTTTTTCAACCAATGAAACAGCCCATTTGTCAACCAATATAACGCCTACTATATCACATGTTTTGACAGATTTCTTTACACCATTTTGTAGAGAAAAGATTGACCTTTCTAACGGTGGGTATTGAACTAGAAATAACTAGTTTTTTGTTTGTCTAGACGGCAATGAAAAGTACATAATTAGGGCATTCTAGTGAGATCGTCTGGCGCATGGGTTCCCACAGAATTCAAATGACCCTTCCTGCCCGTAGTATATCGACCGGCGAAGTTTCATTAGATTGATGTCATTTTGTTATTCAAATAAAGATAACTCAAACACTTTTGTGAACTAAAGAAAGGCAAGTTACCGTTCTTTTCTTTGATTTATTCTCTATACTTTGTTATAATAATATTTTCTTTTTTGGGCATAAAAACATAAACATAAAATTGTGTTTTTCAAAATAAGAAATTTGAAATTGATAAATGTTTTTATACAGTTCTATTTAGAACTAAATTACAAAACCTTTTTACGCTTAGAAAAAAATAGAACAAAATTTTTACTACTTGTTATGTAGGCCTAAAGTTGAACGTTTTCCTTTCGTTACTGAATATTTTTTGTTTCTTGAGCTAATAACTTTAACAATTTCATCAGAAACTAATTTTTAGTGGCATATTTGAATTCTTTGAAGTTTCTTAAAAATATGCTTGCAAAACGCTATAAACGGGCTTTTCAATTTTAGCTTTATCGATGCCAGTTCTAGGGTTAAGGGTCTAGCTATCATACGTTTTGGCTATACGTGGATTATGAATCAGTCAGTCAGGACTTTTTCTTTTATATACACAGAAACTATAAAAAGTAATTTTCGATGTTCACTTATTAATATAATTATATTTCATTCAATAAATTACAAAACTGATTTTCAACAGATTCTTACTTATTTTATAATATAAAGTAGGCCTACGATTAGTAAGGGTAATCCTACAAGTACAACGGAATACACTAGTTAACGACACGTTTATCTCTAAACCAGACTACGACTTGGGGTCAGCTAATCTGTGGGAATGGCTGCGATAAATTAACATCTGTGGTTAAACACAACGGAAATAGCATTGTGGTATCTGTGTCAATGCCAGTATGTTAATAAACAAACAACTAATTATCAGCAGCGAGACGTTGATGAATAAGAAATAATTTGAATTGAACTAGACAATATTCTGCAACCTACTTATTACATAGAATTTTAAAATGAAATAAACAATATTGAATGATCCCTGCGTTGAAACCTGTTTGGGATGAGGCAATATTAAATAATGCACGTAAAACCTCTCAACGGAGAACAAAAAAAAAAAAAAAAAATGAAGAAAAAAGAATTTACAAAAAAGAAAAAGAGAAACAAACTAAAAACCTGTGCTCAAACAAGTTTCACAAAACTAAACATTTTTCTTGGCTTTAATATTAAAGCTTGTCAAATTACTCACCAAGTGTGAAATAAATATTTACAAAAATTATGTACCTTAAATATATCACAGTAATTCTTTTTACGAACAATAACAATTTTATATGTAAAAATATTTTCACTTTTCAAACAACATGCGATACATTCGTTTAGATACCTTACTTTATACCTAATACACATAAACAATAATTATTATATTACTATAGGGTTTCGCTCACCAAACCACACGGCGACTCACGGCGAAACAAATGCAAACATATTATTGCATACTCTAATTTTTTGACGGGAATTACGATTGCTTAAGACAGAGATTTTTATTTTTACATAGAAGAGAGATAATTTTCAAGTTATAAAATATGACCACAATGTGATATGGTAAAGCATTATTTCAAACTGGTCAGACAGGTGTTTTAACCTAGTAAAGAATAAAGTGTAATTTAAAGGATAATTTTAATTGTGAAAGGTGTTTGAATTTTGTTACAGCAAGACTTTTTATTTATTATGTTTGCTATTACCTAACCTAAAAAGCTGTTGTAAAGAATAATTACCTGAATCTAAATTCGCCAAGTTGGTTGCTATGGTAATAAATGTAAATGCTTTCAAAAAATGTATATTGGTTCAGTATAGGTCTAACCAGAAATTAATTGTGTTAAGATTTTGATCCAAACCAGTTGTTTTATTTATAATACGTAACAACTCATGTTATTTTTTTAAAGTTAACAGTTTTCAAGATATTCCAGGTTAAAAATTTGTACGAGCCGCCATTTTGAAAATTATAGACATAAATTCTTAGTGTTTGGTACACTTGTAAATCGAACATACAAAATGCGTATACCATAATGTTAACTCAACATTTTATTTGTTTCTGGAGTTACAGTGGGTTTTTGTAAACACGAATTTGGCGGATTACGACTAAACTAAGACGAATTCGAAAAATCCCAGAATATTTTCCATTTATTTCAATGTATACAATACGATAAGGTTTTTTATGATACCCTGTAAATTCAGTGGTTACCTGTCTACTAATGTGAAACTTAACGGACAAGCTATCAGCAGGACATTCATGATTTCTCTTAGACACGGTTTATTTTAGACAACAGTAAGATATTATTCAACGTCATTCTTAAGTGAGGACATAAATATAACTTACCAAAATCACGATAGAGGTCGTTCAGGTTGTTCTGAATACCTAGGTCAGGTCTTTCCCAAACTATATTCTGCAAAAAAAAATTATATTTATAAAATAAACTAAGCAAAAGTATTATACTTGTTTTCACATGCACAGATAATAATTAAATACACTTGAGAAGCGTCCAAGTATTAGTATTAAAAGAGCTGTTATTGTCAGTCGTTAAAAATATAATAAATAATTCGATTACGAGCTGAACCGTTGTTGTGAGTTGTGCGAATTTCCAAAAATAAGTATATAGGCTAAGTTTTAGGGTTTCATCCAACTATTTGGGAAATTGGTCTACTTACAGAGTCGAGGTTCTGAATAGCTGCCTACAGGAACGAAACATATTAAGGCTCTTCTTTACCTTGAAGAAAATTCCCTATTGTACAGTATGATTTCAATGCAAAAGGCCTGACTCAAGCCGCAAAATCGTTGAAACATGCATTCGTAATACCGTGTTTCGGATTCTACTTATAAATTAATAATCTAGGAAACTACTTTAAGTTATAAAAAAGTCTTTATATTTTTTACGTGTTAGCTTAAAATATGGAAATTATTGCTTAAAACTCCCAAAAAAATGCGTTAAAAATAATCGATTTTTACTCATTTAAGCTGTTGATTAAAAGGAGTTGCTGACGATTTCTTTAAATTATGAGATATAAGACAAAAGCACAAAGCCTTTAAGAACAATTTAAGATGTTTCACAACTTTTTAGGTAATATGAAGTGCATATTTTTGATGTTTTACGCAAGGTATAGAAGATCCTTAATAGAATTTATTTCCACCTAAGCCTCCGGCCCCAGCTCAGGCACTGCTTCGTTCTGCTCGCTTCTACGTGGACTCGGATTGGGGTGAGTTTGCACCTCGACCTTGCGGCTTCTGACCAGAAGCTCCCCGCAAGGTAAAATTCCTCACGTAGGATTTGGGTGCTTTTATGGTATTTACGTTTCAATCGATTTTGGGGAACCAGGCGGGCTATAAGGTCATGTAAAAAACAAAATGTGCTGAATAATCTCATATTTAAATTTTTCAATTAAACCCAAAAAGTTTCATTGTAGTACGAAAATCTCATAAACGCGTTACTTCAAAAACGTGCTTCCGGTTAATAAAAATCTTTTGGTTGTGAACAATAATAATATGATTATTACTTCGCTGCGTTGGTTGCTCTGGTGCAAAATGTAAATGCATTCAACAAACACGTTTTGAACCGAATCAGCTGCTTTATCTACTATAGGGCTAGGAATGAACCGCCGAATTTTCAAAACGTTTACGGCACAGCATGGACTCCCATGTGGATTTGAACCGGGTACTTTTATGTTATTTTACATTTCGATTTTCAGGGAACCAAGCGCGCTATAAGGTCGTGTAAAAATACAAAAGTTGCAGAACAATATTAATCCTAAATTTATGTATTTAGATAAAACTTCAAAAAAAATCATTCTAGTAAGAAATTTTTTTAAATAGTTACTTCCGGTAAAAAGAATGCTTCCGGATGTCGGATTTTTTTGCTAACAAACTCGACCGAGCAACTTAGACAACCAACGTCTGTACCAAATTTGGACAAAATCGGACTTAAAAAGCGGCCGCTAGAGTGTGAACACATATATACATATAACATTTTTAATAACACCCCAAAACGTGCCCTGGGGACCATGATCGGTGCTCATTTACTACTCCCAACCTTAGGTCTCCATAAGAGTCACTGCAATAGCTCATATTTCCTATGGAAATTCGCTAACAATAGTAATTGACTGACTAGCATGTATTAGCCCTGCCAATTTGTGGTTTGTCCACAGTGCAGTTTAACTGCAAATGAGCTGCACCTCGAAAAGTTATGTTTTATTATATTTATATGAGTTATTCGTCACGCATCCTGAGCTCCACCTCAGCTTAGGGCTACTTATTTTATTATGTACTAACAGGTTCCAGCGGCTTCGGTCGCAAATATGAAAAACGCACGGAATAGCAGGTAAATTCCTAAGCCTTACCATTACATGAAATTCAAAAATCATGGTTTCGAGTTGCCTAAAAACCGAAACGAGTTCCAAAAACAAATTGTGTATATTCGTACATAAATTAATTAATCTGTTTCCCATTTAGACCAACGCACATGATCAGCTATCCGCAAGTATGAGCTAAAATTCACGATTTTCGCCAAGTTTAAAAACGTTTAAATTTTACATTTATGAGTTCATTTTACCTAAAATATGGACTAAGAAAAATATTTTACCCTTTAGGTGGAAATAATCGATTTGTTATTTTATCTTGCTTATATATATTTGTGCCTAGTTTCAGGACTCTAGCTTCAATATCAAATGCACGAATTACAATTTATAATTAAGAATAGTTATCCCATTTCACTCTTAGACCCAAGTAATTGGGGTTTCTTTCTAAAATGTACCAAATTTTAGCACTCTAGCTTGTAGGAAATTAGTGGATTCGTATAGGGATAGTTACCACAGTTAAGCCCTTATACGGTAGTAAGCGAAATTCAATGGGTTTACTTTTTCTATGCACAGTTTATGCAATAAATTTACCAAAAATCTCTCTAGATTCAAGGGAAGTAAAACAATGAATATTAATTTTTTAGGTTTTGGTAGCCCCGTTTTCATCCCTTAAATGAAATAATCAAAATAGAAGAGCTTTATTGTTTTAATGTATTAAACAAGAATGAATTGTGTAAAATGTCAGCTCTCTAATGGGAATTAAGGGCGTGTTGATTTTAGGGTAGTTCCTCATTTTAATTATTATTAATTAATTAATTTTAAGAACACAAAATCTAAACATATGAATACGATTGTCTCCCTGGGATTTCAAAATATACGCTTTTTTGTAAGATCATGTAGTTATTCACACAATACAAAAACCTAAACAAACGTTTATACATTTTTTATCTGTCAGTATGTCTGCCTATCTGTTTGTTTGTTTGGGCGTGCTAATCTCAGGAATGGCTTAACCGATTTTGACGAAACTTTCATTAACATTAGAGGACTTTTCAGAGAATATTGAAGGATACTTTTTATTCAGAAAATATTTAAAACTCATGTAAAACATTAAAAAAATTAAAAAATTATGGATAAAATTAGAGAATTTGTGGACAAATGTTAGGGATATTGCGTGTCTATTTCTATCTCTGTCTAAAAATATGTATAGGACACAGCTACCCCCACCACCCAACTGAGACCCAAGTAACTAAAAATTATGTAAAAAATTGGTATTTTGTGGTTTGCATTGGCATCACCATAATATGTCACCGAAGGGGTTGCGAGCAGGGTCAGAGCCACCAGTAAGTAATAAGAATTACAACTTGTAGAACTATGAGGTAAAACTACTGTAAAGGAAATAAGAAAGTCAAGCGAACATCCTAAAGTAATGCCAGAGCAGTTCCAGAATAGCGTCGACTATAAAAAACAGTACGCGTTCGAGACGACCCGCAAGTACGTGTGTGGAAAGCTATGTCCCATTTTAACTATTTAACGACCCTTTAATGGTGAATATTACGTGTTTATTACGTGTTGTGTGTCATGTGATCATCGTCTGAAATATTCGCCTTCGACAATGACAGAGGTTTGTGTCGAAACTAGTCTGACCCAGTAGCAGTAGAGGGGAAATTAATAGGACCATTTGAAGGTTGGTAAATTAATCAAAAACCTTTGCAATAATGGTCCAGGAAGTAGGAGTCAAAGTAATGAATAATAAAAAACAGAGTTTGGTGGTTGACGCTGGGAACATGACAAGATCTGAGGAGTCTTAATTAATGAAAGCATCTGTCGAATACAATGGCTGCATATCTGAAACTAAAAACACGAAACTTAAATTTTGGACTTTAAGGGAAATAGATTTTGTGTGAGAACGAGATGGTGAATCCATTATACACTGGTTATAGATGAAAGTGTTTAGTGTTTAATTAAGAATGAGTTTGGATTTTTTTATGCTCATGGTGGTTCTTAAACCAGACATAAGAGACGTTTTCTTTTGTCCTGCAGACGTGCAGGATCTGCGATGATTTGTTGACCGCATGTTTTGTGAGAGCCTTGGGCTCTGTGCCTGAGTGAGTTTGTTAGCTGAAATCCTCGAGTGTGGGGATTTTGTGCCCTTGAGACATGGTTACATTCGATACGTACCATAGGAAGTTTGTGATCCAACGGAGGGTTTTATTATGGAAGAGTTCAACATTTTCTTCGAAGCAGCAGATAGAAGAGTTACCAAGTTGGAGATGCGTACGTGAGTACTGGGTAGATGTATGACTTGTACATGGACAATCTGATTCGAAGTGATAGCGGGCTCTTGGCATTTATGACTGGGAGGAGTTTGCCACGGACAGATTTAGCTCTTGGCAGTAAATACGATGAGATCTCAACACTATCGGGATATTCGAAATGATGAAAGCCGACCCTCGATGTAGGTTGGCAGGCTTCCACCTTCGTTCCGGAAAAATTATGGTGACGCCATTAATTTTGAAGCAAGATATTCATCCAAGAGGAGGGTAAGTATATGCACTCAGCATTTCTAATATCCATTTTGTCATGGAGATTTGAAATGCTAAATGCTGGGGTTACTTGGTCAGTTAAAAATAAATGCTTAAGATGGTTCATAAGCAAATGTTTTTCGAGTGATATCCCGAATTTTTTTGCTCGTCTGAACCCTTTTCATTTCCTTGTGGTTATTTATGATTATTATTTTATACATCTTTCATTTCACCCTTGAAAAACAGTTCTTTGTATAGTCTATTGTGTACAGCTGTCCTCTTGTCCCTATTTATAAAACCTTTGTTTTTCATGTTCTAAAGTGATTTTACACAATATTATAAATGTAATTATAATATCGCTTGATGATTTTGTTGTTGTTGTATAGTTACTCAATTTTCGTCATTTAAATCTGTCTCCGGCATCGGGGTTTCCACTTCTATAAGCTCCATGTCACTTTCAATGTCTGACATAAACTAGGCTACTTGTGGTATACAATAAATACACTGAGAAGAAGCAAAAGACAGAGGAAATGGTGATAACAGAGAACATTGTGGGGAAAAAAGGTGTAGCGTGTTGGTCAACTCAAATCAAGGAAACTATATCTGCATGATCAGTCAATAGCCTAAAATATCTGGATGTAACAGTAGATTATAAATTATGCTGGAAGGAAAATCTTAAGGAATAAAATAAACAACTTTTTCGGGTATTAAGGCAGGTGTATTACTTGAAATCTTTTTGTGGCATTAAATTATTACCAGTTGTATATTATACACTTGTAAATATTAAAGTGAGATATTGACTGTTGGTGTGGGGTGGTACATACTAAACACACTTATGCCTATAATTATAACTAAAAAAACTTAAAATTAGACAGATACAAACTTGAGCATTCATTGCCCTTATTTAAGCAGTTCAATATATTATCTTAACGAGGATTATGTGTATGTAATCCTAAATGCGGGTATAAAAGAAAAGCGGGATATTCCGCAGTTTAATATACAGAAAATGTATATGCGCTTATTGGATGTCAACCAAAGCCAAGCACATGTTTCAGAAATATTTCCTATTCTAGACACCTAAATTTACTCACAACATGCCAAAACATTTAAAAGAAATTTATGGAGTCAAACCTTTCTTAAAAACATTAAATACCTGCCTTCTTGAAATTCAAAATATTGAAATATCTTTTTTGTGTTCCTGATGTTTATTAGTAATGTTATTGTTTTTTTCCACCGCTGTTGGTATTTAGTTGGAAGTGGATGCAAGCATTAACTGAGATCACTCCTATGTATATTTATATGATTAATGGTGGCAGCTTCTTGATATTCTGTTCTTCAGGTATTTTTTCTAAGTTTGTGATGGTAAACCCAAAACTGGCCTCAAAAACGGGATTATTTAACACTTTCCGAGCTGAGCGATGTCAAATCCTTTATTTTCAGTGCTACGTAATAGGAGGGCCTTCTTCTAGCAAGATGGCGCCCAATTTAAACGACGTAAGTTGTTTTGTAGTCGCTATTTTCCTAGGCAACTGGACATGGACTAGTAGAAGGGTTCCTACCAACAACTCAGGTAAAACAAATTATTCTAGACAAAGATTAAACCCCCTTCTTCTAATGTAAAGTGAATGGGACAGGTGCGGTTAAAACCGCGTCAGTCACAGGGAAGAACACGTTTTACGGGTTTAACCGCGGTCAGTCCCAGATTTTTTTCTAAATGGTTTTGAAATTTGTGCATGAAGTATAGTTGAACTGTCAAGCTAAATGATTAGTGTGGTACAGCCTTAATAGCTGTTCTATTCGTGGACAGTGTTACCAACTATATTTGTTCAGGCGTAAAACCCAAAGCAGTACAAGACAGTAAGGATGTGATTTCCTTTTCGTTATATGACCCTGCTGGGTTTCCTTGACAAATATTTTACCGTTTTACCTTGTGACAGTGAAATTCTCTCACGTCGCCATGACACAATGGACAGTGTAGTGACCGTGCTGTGGGAAGGGAAATAAAACACGACCTCGGTACTTACCGAAACCAAGACCATGTTCTTGGGAAAGTCACAAAGTAGTTCCGCGCCTGTAGGTAGAATGCGGTATCGTCCACTCCCACTGCGCACTCTCGGTGGTCTTCCGTGGATTTGTTCTTCGTACGTTGCCCATCTAGGACAGAAAGTCACGGTTAGTTTATCCACATTCAAGTATTATATTTTTTAGTAATATTGACATTTAGCACAATAGTACTCGAGTACTACATCGAGTTTGGTGAGCGGAGTCAACCTTGAAACCTATTGCGTTAGTAAGACTCAAGAGTGAATAACGAATGACTTGCAGATGCGGTACTTACTTTTTTAATACTTGCTTTATTTTATAGAAAACTCCAATGTGCAATAAGTAGACAAAATTACCCTGATGTTTGCCTTGTTTCAGATAAAATCAAGACAGAGAATCATATGTAGCTGAAAATAATTAAATCAATCAACAAAAATACTACATTTGAAATTTCCGGAATGTCCATAGGAAAGATGAGCTATTGCAGTAATTCTTATGGTGAGACATAAGGGATTAGTTAATGAGCATCGATCATGGTCCCAGAATACGTTTTGGGGAGCCATTAAAAGTTCTACATATATATATGTTTTCGCACTCAAACATTTTATAAATTTGGTTCACAAGTCGCGTCGGGTTTTCTCGCTCAAATGATTAGCCAAAAATCCAACAACCGGTAGCAAATTTTTTGACCAGAAGTAACAACTTTTTAAAGATTTTTTTACTAGAAAGAAACTTTTGGATATTTTATTAAAACATTTTGTTTTTTTTACACAATCCTACAGCCCGTCAAGGAGGATTTTGATTGTTTACGTTTACGTCTCCCAAAATCAATCAAAACGTAAACAACTATAAAAGTATTCGGTTAAAATACACGTGGAGGATTTTAAATAGAAGCATCTTCTGATCCAAGACAGCAAGGTCGAGGTGCAACTTTGCAAAGCGAGTTGTTTAGCTGAAAGCGGAAAGAAACAACGCGTGAGTCGAGGCTGGAAACTGAGGTACAAACAAATTCTACAAATATATTTCGTACACAGAGGCCGTTATTCAGCTCCTTCGTGAGTATACCAATTTCCCAAATAGTCCGTTGAAACCCTAAAACATATAAACATAATTTTGGAAATTCTCTCAACTCGCTTCAGCGGTTCAGACGCGTGATCGAATTATTTTAACTTTATATCTTTGGAAGTAGATGAGGTATTGAGTTTAAATTCGGTAGAGGCTACATTTTGTTATGGTAACATTTACCAGGGTATACAAATTCAGAACAGTATTTTGTATATAATATTTTAAAATGGCAGTCGTTTAAAATGTTTAATGTTAAATATCTATAACATTTTTAACTTAAGCCATTTTGAAAATATTCAACGCACTGTTCTGATTTTGTGCACTTTGGTAAAAGCGTACATTAACAAATATGTACACCAAATTTGAACTCTATATCTTATCTACATCCAAAGATATTAAGTTGTTTTGTTTTATCGCAAAATTTCAGATAAATGGAAAACGAATTGTTTTCAGACCTATTATTATTGTTGGGATTTTTGAAGTGATAACTTGAAGTGCCGTTGGGCACTTTCGCTTGACTATGTTTCTGAAATCTCGCGTCAAGCAAACTTTTTGCGTAGACACAAGTTAGAGCGTGAAGAGGGAATAGGCGATACATAGTATATATAGACAAGTAAGCGCGTGGAGAGGGAATAGACGATACATAGTATATAATAATACGTTATTACAATTATTATCCCTATGCGAAAAATAGTGACCATTATAACGTAAGCATTATTTATTTAGTGACTAATGATTTTGAATGAGGTATTAGTATATGCACTCTACATAGAATTCTAAGAATAATTCAATATGTAAAAGATAAAATTATACTAATTATTATTATATTTGTGCATTTTAAGTTTTGTAAAGAAGATTGATTTTTGTCTAACTGAAGTAAGTTTAGACAAAATTTTACATTTGTCTTCTTGCTTATCCGCCTTTCTTAGCTTTGTCTTTCTCTCGCTTGACGCGTTTCGGGTAGACCCCATCTTCAGAAGCTTTGTTTGCTACTATCCATAAGACAAAGCTAAGAAAGGCGGATAAGCAAGAAGACAAATGTTTCAAGCATCTTAGCGGAAATAATAATAACAAATGCAGTGAACAAAATTTTACATTTTGTACATTTTGACAAAGTAATATTTTACATTGTTTTATTTTACTGTAACTTTATTATTACTTACTTAAATATAAAATTTAGCTTTATATTACAACAATGGAGGTCATACACATTAATGGAGTATCTATTCCTCACAAAGTAGTTTCTTCTAGGCCAGATGGAAAATGCTTATTCTACTCTTTGGCTTTAATTGTACA
>JAGFPH010001095.1:274275-297174 GCA_018207615.1 Philaenus spumarius | reverse complement strand
AAATCGTGTGTGGGATGACGTAAGTTAAAATATTTGTACTAACCATACGATAAAAATGCTAACAAAGAAGAATCTAATATTGGTTCAAATTTGGTGCATAGTCTACGTCTCTCGGACTAGTTCGTTAACAAAAAAAAAATAAAATAAAAAAAAAAAAAAAACAACCCGTTAGCAGGATTTTTTGAGATTTTTCGCACATGAAACTGTTTTAGGGATTTACTAGAAAAAATAAATGTAGGATATTATTCCGCACATTTGTTTTTTTACACGACCTTATAGCTCGCTTGGTTTCCCCAAAATTGAAAATACCACAAAAGTACCCGGTACAAGTGGCTTATTTTACCTAGTGCTTCGTTGCTCACTGCTGAGTTTGTACGCTGCGAGCGAAGCGAAGCAGTCCATAACCCGAGGCCGCGAGGTTTAGGTTCAAACTCTGCGAGTTTTTCCGCTGCGAGTGGAACGAAGGAGCGCGTGAGTCAAAGCTAAAATCTTAGGTACAACCAAATTCTCCTAATATATTTCTTACATATTCAGCGCCTTCTTGAGTGCATGAATTTCCAAAATAATTGGTTGAAACCCTAAAACATTTAATTTTGGAAATTAGATCAATTCACGGCAGCGGTTCAGCTGCGTGGTCAAATTATTAATATTCCTTTTAAAATGAAACAACTTATACTTTTATCCCGGGTGATTATGATAACAAAACTTTTGTTATATAATGACAGTTAGTGACAGAATACGTTTTTATGAATTTGATAGTTCTTACGCTAAAGAAATTTGAAGAGCGAGTTAAAATTTTACTATCAACTTTACGAATATGTTATTTTAATTTTGAATTGCAAGGCAATTGCCTTAAATTCAGTACTTTAAAAGTATTAAAAAGTGTACGTCTTTAGTAATGTATAGCTACCAACAAATGAAGATAAAATAGCGTTTAGGGAGAGAAATGTGAAAATTAAGAAAAGCCCAAAACTGTCTCACTCAACCTGGCACCAAAATTTCTAAATACTCAAGTACGGAAGAATTCATTTTTCGTAAAAATGTACTTCTTCAAATGGTTTAATTTAGGAATAATTGTATTTCCTGCTAAAGGCTTTACATGGATTTTTCTCATCTATTTTAACAGTAGTACATTAAACAAAACTTCACTTACTTTCTAGCAGGGTAGTATTGTTGCCAGCTGGGGTGGATTTCCGAATATGGTAACGCAGAAGCGGCCAAGACAGCCAGAACGAGACTCCTTAACGCTAACATCCCGACAGGAGGACTACCAACCTAATAGCCCTATAAATAGCTTCGTCAAGGTCTTCCTTATCCGCCGATTTAACGCTTGAGTCCGCAGTTTTTCCTGAGCATTGTTTCATATTTTGCATTCCGTAACAGTATAATCCTCGTTCGAAGTTTTTACATCCAAGCCTTGATCTTGGTTTCGCAGACCTTGTGGAACAAAATAGCAGGTAAAAATGTATAAGAATCAGCAGTCGTTCCCGTCATTTCCCACGTTAAAATAAGGAATCCTTTTCTAAGAAATCATTTAGTTTAAAACTAATTTTCGAGTATAAGTCAACGATATGATTAATAAGTTATAAAGTACTTACAGCGTCTGTGACTTCTATTTTCTTTTCTTTGCCCGTTTCGGGGCTTATGTCCCATCATCAGATCTTCACTCATTTGAGTATGTCAAACATTAAAACAATAACAACACTAAAAACAACCACATCACATTACACAAACATACACCGGCCGCGCACCTCGACGTTTGAAGTAAGACTGCGTAACGGATGTTAATCCCATTTATTTACTTCTTCGAATGTTATCATGGATTCTCATAAAAGCGAATTTGAATGAAAGTTGAATTTTTTATTTAATCGTTCGTGTTATTTCAACTCAAATGATCTCAAATTCCTCCATGACGTCCATGTATTTGCCTTTTTTGCATATATGTAAGAATGTAAAATCAACATAATCATCGTTGTCAATTAAATAGAGTGCGTAATTGGATTTTATGTTCTTCACGTTCTTGTTGGGTCCCTTAAAACGTTTCCCAAACTGTCCACCGGTTAGTCCTATTTAAAAACAATCACAATCTCCACAAGTTATTTTACAGACTCCTGTGTTAGTTTTGGCCTTCCTCATGGTTTTTGGTCGGAGTATATTACTAACGTTATCTCTGGTTTTTAAGCTGTGGTTAAATTTACAATAAAGGACAGACTGTGCCATATTTGGTCGAAAAATAGATTAAGTTATGTCTCTAGAATCAAAACTCACATAATCCAAAAACTTAATTTTTCAGGAGAGCCAAAAACTATAACTTTATATTACAGGTTAATTAAAAGAAATGTGAAGTTTCTATTAGGAGAAAATGATGCATACACAACAGATAAACTACTTTTTGGGGTGTTTTTCTTTGAATTTTTTTTAAAGTGGTGATTGTGTGAGTTTTGACTTTCAACTTTCGATAGTGTTAGTTTTGATTCTCACTTTAATGGATTATGTTAGTTTTAACTCTAAACATTATAAGTTATGAATTATTTAATCACTTGCAGATCCATTACAAAAAAATAAACTTAACCCACTGAACAGTTAACAAAATACCAAAACACAGCAATGGTTAACATGCTATTATAAAACAGAGAAGTCGTGTCTAAATACTGCCTTTTCATTGGTCGATAAACCTTATCCAATGTATTATGTGAGTTTTGACTCAAATACTAAACTTAGAAGCCTTTTTTGCAGATTTGGGATTTTTTGAAATTTCTTAGTTTTTAAGAAAACAAGATTCAAATTCCTTGAAGAAAATCTTATAAGAATCCAATGATAAATAAATTTAGTCAATTTTGGATTATGTGAGTTTAAATCCTAGAGGCTCTTTGTTGTTTAAAAAAATTAAATTTGTGTTTAGTAAAACGTCGAACTTAGATCTAATATAACCATTGCTCTTGCAATGGGCCTTTTTGTGTTTAACTCATCATTGAAAATATTTGTTATTAAAGGGTATTTTTACAAGCCTAAATTTAAAGATGTTGTTTGCGGCTATTTTTTGAGAAGTTGGATGGTGAGAATCTGAACATATTGTTACGTCAGTGGTAGTTATAAATATTATACTGAAATTTGTTGTCCTATTTCAAAATTGAAATGTCAACATATTTGATATATTGTTGTCTACCTCATTTTCCAGTGAGAATTGTATGTTCTTATTAAATCATTTACTGTCTGCTAGTTTATGCAAGGAGATACGATCTCTTTATTAAGCCTTCTAACCTGCATTTTTAATATGTTCTATAATACGTATATATTATTATTATACACTTGTGAATTTCATTTCAGGAAGAGAACAAACATAATTGACAAATACCCACATACATAAATTCAACTGGTAAATAAAATTACTATTACTTGAAAATTAGCTCAGTTAACACGGCGGTTGTTCTATAAAGCACCTATAGCCCAGTCAAGGGAGACCCAAAACATGAAACCTCGGAAAAAATTTGGTAAAAGCTGAAATTTTACCCATCGATAAACGACTACCAAAGGATTATTTTTACAAAACTCCCCAAAAAAACACTGGAGCTTCCACCCCTACCCCCTCAAAGAATGAAAATGTCAATAACTGCGGAAACCCCTAAATCTACGGTACTAATAATCGGATCAAGTTGAATGTTTTTGCGTTGTGTTTGTCATAACATAGGCTACAATAATGGTCCTCTTTATTTTTACTGTAAACCTAATAGTTTTATTTTATAAATAAAAGTAAATGCCCGGAAAAACTATTTTTTACCCTAAAACTCTGTATTTTTGCGTATAGGCTTTCTGGATGGCATATTATAGAAAAAAACCAGGAACAAAAGTTGTAGATTATTTAATTGTGAATTTAATGATATAAAGGTTTGTTTATTTTCGTGCGGGTATTTTGAAATTTAATGTTGAAATTTTAACTTTTCTATTACAATAAATACATGTTTACCTATTTTTTATTAATATGAGACATGTTATAAAAAAATGCTCAAATAAAAATTGTAGGGTATTTTGCAATCTTTAGAATTATATAAATTTTATATTTAATGTTAAGTGCAGCCAGTTGACATAATCAGCCTGACAAAGGGAGACGGCGCGGGGCGAACGAATCCTCGCGGGCCGGATCAGCGCGTTGGCATAACAGCGGTCAATCTGCAGCAAAGGCCTATTGTTTGGACTTTTATAGCTGGTCTAATAATTATGGGTATTACGATGGTAAAATTGATTTAAACATATATTTTATTTTTTCATTTTTTAATGCAAGATTTTTAAGCATGAAGCAACAAGCGTTATTGAGGTTCGTGTGCTTTTTCTGTCAATATAGAGTTAAGATAAAATTTTCCCCGTTTGTTTTCAATTCTTTTTTGGAAGCATCTTGACGTAGAAACACGACGCTTCGCTTGTGTTTAAGCTTCTTCTATTTTTGCTCAATGTCCAAAAATTTTATTTTTCTCATTTCAATTCAGGATGTTCTCAACTGATAGGGCTATATAAAAGGGAAAATGAAAACGGGTATTGTAAGGAAACCAGGTTGAAATATAACGTCGTTGACTTTTTTAGGTATTTTTACTGCTGATATTCTTCTATAGGCCTTTATTGTAAAAGAAATAATATACAATTATATGTACAAAATTCCAGGTGTCTCAAAAATCCCCCCCCCCTTTAACTTTTGTGTTTGTTAAAACAAACAAATATCCTTTGGGGAACGATACTAACTTAGCCCAAAGTATCTTTTGAAGCAATCGGAAATTTTGATGTCCCCTAAAAATGGGGGATTTTGGGGGCAACTCAAAATTTTTAAATGGGAAGTATGGTCATGTGATACCTCATTTTAAAGGTCTATTTAAGACTAGGAAAATGACTTAAAGAAAATAAAAATCGGACCACCCACAACAAAATGGCTTCCCTAAACGTGTTGAAATAAATCGATATAGTTAATATCTCGAAAAGGAAGTTTTTAGAAAAAAATTCAAGAGACAAAAATGTTTATTTCAAAGCGCTTGACCTAAGCAGTTGCTTTCAAATCGATTTCGTAAATTAATTTTTTTTTTAAATTTTCTAAGATGTAGGAGTCGACTTAAAATTTACACATTTTTCGTTTTAGGTTTTTGACATTAACTTGGTTATTTTTCTAGGTGCAGACAATTTTCAAATCTAATTTGTTTGTCGCTAAACAGTGTAAATATTTTGTATCTTATAAAAGTTACGGTTAAAAAAATCAGAGAAGTCGATCTAAAAAAGTTAAACGGTTGTCATTTTGAATTTTTAAATTTTGAAGTTTTGGATTTTGACATAGTGATAAATAATAGTATAACCAATGCGTATGCCAAATTTAAACTCAAAATATTAATAATTTCTAAAGTTATCGTTAATTTAAAAAAAATAAAAAATCCAGATTACACCTAACGAATTCTTTCAAGCACCTTATTAACCTTGAGCAAATGAGATATACCACCTTTTTGCAATAGCTTTTGAAAAAAATTTTCGGAGTGGTGCCAAATTGTGTTAGTTTATTATACTTGATAATTAAAAACAAAGACTTGTTCTTGCCAACTCTATCCAACCGATTTTAGTTAAATTAGTTTTTTTCAATCTAAAACCACTTGTATCATCACAAACACACAAAAAGATGTAAAACATGTACTTTCAAAATCTTTTAATAGTTGTATGCCTATATAAGCGGCTTTATCATGACTGAATGACAGACGTAGCATCAACGTAGAGCAAAAACTACTTAAGATACAAATAGGCCTACAAAATCTTATGGAGACATAGCAGAGAATGGATTTTGCAAAATTTTCATTTTAGACCGTAAAAATAGTGAAAATTCGATGGTTTACACCCAACCTTAAATCAGATAAAACAACTGTTCGGATAAAAAGCTTAGCAACACATGTTTGTTTACATTCGTTACCATAGCAACCAACTTAGCAAATTAAATTTAGAATCAGTGTTTATTATTTTTCACAACCAACAGCAGTTTAGGTTAGATTAACAAACTAAAATCAATGAAAAATGCTTACTGTATTGTAATTCAATCCTGTATTATAAGTCAGTCATCTGGTGTTACATATTATATTGTTTCCCTTAATTGGTAATATCAATTAGTTTGAAATGTTGATTTATTATTTAAATATGCATGGTGAAATTACAATGCATGCCACAGTTCGAATTATTGGGATGGTCCTCTGCCTCGACCTTACCTGCCTGGTCCTTAATTATTTTCGACCTCTGCCTTATGTGTAGGTCACCGGTTACTAGATATTTCCGTGAAAATATCAGATTAAACAATAATTTATTTGCATTGGCTTCGCCATTGGTCTACGAAGTTGTTTCGTGGGCCAAACGAGCAGGGGCGGACCTCCTAGTCTTTTAATAATTAAATTATGTTTTAGGCTACTACACAAATTATTTTTGTTATTTACACATTTCATCTGGAACTACTACGATATTATTGGGAGAAACGTCAAAAAATAGAAATACAAGACTTAAAAAAGTGGCATGACATTTATAAGTTAAGAATAATTTAAATATCTACACTTTATTTACACTTTTATTTTAAACTTGTACTTGCAAACTTGACTTCAATTTGTTTAAAAAGGTACAGGTAATTAATGAAATTAGCCATTTATCTTGCAAATAATATTTAAATTTGTGGAATCCAAAAAATACTTTCTATATCCTATGCCTCAAATACATTCAAATGAGGTATAAAAATAATTTTGAGTTTCGGAAACTACCACAAACCCGGAGAGTGGTGAGGCGAACTGTGTATGTGACAAATTCGTCCATTGTGATCAGTCGTCATACTGTAGATTAATTCAACTTGGTAAACCATCCAGGAAAATCGATAGGAAAAATCAGGAAACAATTATCGTTGCCTGGCCTTGCGCGCGAAAAAAAACACGTCCTCTGTCCTTGCTATTAATTGTTTCATCGGGGGAAATCGATTGAAACTTGATCCAATTCCGAAAGGAATTTGATTTCACTTTCTAAAAATGTAAGTTAAAATTGTAAGTCCGTAACAATAAATACGTCATAGAAAGTGTTGGCCAATAATAACCTATTTCTTTTTGCTTGCACTTTTCGATCGGTAAATTTGTCTGCTATTAAACGTAAAATAGTGTATAGCATAATATAATAAGGCAGGAAAGTTAGCTTTTTGTGTGCAAGGCGCAGCCTGGTCACGTAAACACAAAAGCATACTTTTCTGACGAGTTGTGTGCCACACTTTTCATCATACTAAAAATCGACAGTAATAATAATTAAATTTGAAGATATTCCAAACCAGTGCAGTGGCTGCTCGCTTATAGGTACTGTGCAACTGCATCCCTAAATCGATAAATTTAATATATAACAAATATTACCTTGTATCCGTCGTGTGACTTCGTTCAGCGTTCCTTTATGACGCGTTTCGAAACATATGTTTCATCATCAGATATCTAATAAAAGTTACATAACATACAACACAAAAACACTCTACTCACAACACAATACACACAATTATGACATTTAATCCGGGTAGACGTCTACTTAAGGTCACGGTCGAACGACTACTGACTGAATTCAATGTTTAGTTGATAGAGTCCGATATTCTTATCGCCGAATCATACAATATGTTGGACTGAAACAGTAACTGGTCGTTAAGCAATTGTTTGTCGTTGTGTTTAAAGGTTTTATATATCTCATATTCTTCTATGGCATTCATATATCTACCTTTCACGCAAAAATGAATAGGTTCAAAATTTGTATTAAAATCGGTGAATTGATGATTGGTGTCTATTAAATGGCGAGCGTAATTTGAATTGTTTCCGTCTATGTTTTTCTTTGGTAGATGTTCCTTAAACCGTTTTAAAAATGGCCTCCCGGTTTGGCCTATATAGAATTTATCACAATTAATTATCGCAATTGATCCTATATATCCCAGTTTTTTCCTCCATCGGTCTAAGAATTTTGCGGCGGAGAATTTTCTGTATATTGTTGTTGGTGCGGAAAGCCACCGTTATGTTGAGGTTACGGAGAGTGTTGCATAAAATTCTGGGGAGAATGTTGCCATACTCTGTGGACACATATTTGGTTTTTGTTTTGTCCATCCGCTTGTTGTTTGTATGTTTTTTAACCAAATTGTCGACCATTGAACATTTGTATCCATTGGCTACGGCTATGTGTTTGATGGTGTTCAACTCTTCGTGGAAATCATCGACTTCAAGCGGTACTGTGAGTAGACGGTGAACGAAACATTTTATGGTTAATGGGATGGTGTGAATTGGCGTGAATTGTGACATCCGTGGTAGTAGGTTTCCTGTATATTGTATGTTTAAACTTGTCCTTATGTTTTAATACGGATATGTCCAGAAAATTCAACCTATTGTCTATTTCAAGTTCAAGGGTGAATTGTATGTTACGGTTTATGCTGTTCATACACTTCTTTAATTGTTCTATTTTTCTTAGTGTCCCATCAAAGACTAAGAAGGTATCATCAGCATAACGGGTGAAATGAACTATTTTACCACTGAATTTATTGTTTTTTGCTAGAAGATATGTGTTCTCAAAATGGTTCAGATAAATATCGGCTAGCAACCCCGATAATGGCGAACCCATAGCTAGACCTTCGGCCTGACTAAAGTACTTATTGTCGAATGTGAAATAATTCTGTTTTAAAAGCACTGTTAATAAGTTGATTAACTCTTGGACAGATTCAGTACCTAATGTATTTGTTTCAGTGAGGTTATTTCTTAAAATGTCAATGGTTTCTTGAACAGGCACATTCGTATACAAATTTACAATATCAAACGAGGCGATTTTATAACTAGACTGCAATGTTATGTTTTTTACCATATTAATAAAATCAATGCTGCTTAATACACTTCTATTATTCTTAAAAATGAAGTTCTTTTTATTATTCCTTCTAATATTTTGGCGGTCCTGTATCCTGGTGCTGTGGTATAGTTTATAAGTGGTCTGATAGGTGTGTAAGGTTTATGAATTGTGGGGAGTCCTGTAAATTGGGGTGCGTGAGCGTTTATGGGTTTTAAATAACGGCGTGTACTTGCATCGAACAAATGTGTACAAGCGCTCAGAGTACTATTTAAAGTTTTGACATATTCTTTAGTCGGATCTATTAATAAAGTTTCAATGTTGTTGTTTTGAATGAACTCATACGCCTTTGAAGTATACGCATCTGTATTCATTATGACCATAGTATTGCCCTTATCAGCCTTAGTGGAAGAGTTGAACACCATCAAACACATAGCCGTAGCCAATGGATACAAATGTTCAATGGTCGACAATTTGGTTAAAAAACATACAAACAACAAGCGGATAGACAAAACAAAAACCAAATATGTGTCCACAGAGTATGGCAACATTCTCCCCAGAATTTTATGCAACACTCTCCGTAACCTCAACATAACGGTGGCTTTCCGCACCAACAACAATATACAGAAAATTCTCCGCCGCAAAATTCTTAGACCGATGGAGGAAAAAACTGGGATGTATAGGATCAATTGCGATAATTGTGATAAATTCTATATAGGCCAAACCGGGAGGCCATTTTTAAAACGGTTTAAGGAACATCTACCAAAGAAAAACATAGACGGAAACAATTCAAATTACGCTCGCCATTTAATAGACACCAATCATCAATTCACCGATTTTAATACAAATTTTGAACCTATTCATTTTTGCGTGAAGGGTAGATATATGAATGCCATAGAAGAATATGAGATATATAAAGCCTTTAAACACAACGACAAACAATTGCTTAGCGACCAGTTACTGTTTCAGTCCAACATATTGTATGATTCGGCGATAAGAATATCGGACTCTATCAACTAAACATTGAATTCAGTCAGTAGTCGTTCGACCGTGACCTTAAGTAGACGTCTACCCGGATTAAATGTCATAATTGTGTGTATTGTGTTGTGAGTTGAGTGTTTTTGTGTTGTATGTTATGTAACTTTTATTAGATATCTGATGATGAAACATATGTTTCGAAACGCGTCATAAACGAACGCTGAAGGAAGTCACACGGCGGATACAAGGTATATTTGTTATATTCTACTTGTGACTTGGATACTTATACAATGATTTTAAAATTTAATATATTGATAGTATAAACCTTGAACACAGATTCTCACAAATAAACCTTATAAACGTTTTTTAACTCAAACGCGTTTCAACGACAAAGTCGCCATCTTCAGTGATGCACGAGCTACAATAATCAAACTATAACTAACCAAACAGTTTTCATGTCACCCGTATTTATACAAAACTAAAAGGTGCGTAGCATAAGACTACGTTACATTAGTAAGGCGTTAGCAAAAATGCCTACCGTGATTATAACCATCCTAAAATAACTATATAATTAAACAAATTACCAAACTAATAATAATCTCAAACAATAAATTATTTTTGTTTACATTAATATAGAATTTTGTACGGGTAATAATTCGTTATTTACAATTATTTTACGATATTTATTAATATGCAAAGTTCGCCAAGCATCTTACTGTATTCAGTTTTGTTACATTTTTCAATAACACAGAGTTTTCTATTTTTAAATGATGGTTTTCATCCAAACAATGCTTCGCCATATCAGACTTATCTGGTCTATTATACTTTAAATGAGAAAAATGTTCTTTAGTTCTTTACTTCATTCTTATTTTAGTTTTACCTATATATTTTTCTTCGTACACATTTCACATTTTATTCGATAAATTTTAGATTTTTCCAGTTCTTGCATTTTATCTTTAGGATTTTGTAACATTTTACCCAGATTAATATCAGCTGACGAAGCTACATTTAAATTTGCATATTTCGCTGGTGATTTTTTTGAAAATATTAGACAATTGTGGATCATACATTGTTCAACCCATCGTTGTTGGAGTTTTTTGTTTCTCAGGGTAGATCTCGATTCCTTCATTTTCTTGAATTTCATTTTCTTTACTATATTGTCTATCAATTCTTTCGAATAACCTTTAAATATCGCAGCACCATAAATATATTTTAGTTCTTTCTAGTAGTGTCCTTGATAATGGCAAATTAACTAATCTGCAAATCATAAAATTAAATGTGGAGAGTACGAAATAAGGCGGGTGAGAATTTTTGCGCTGTTGCCAGATATGGGACTGGCAAAGCGAGGAGCGGTCGAGAATCGCTTGCTCTGCGGCACGATCTGGCAACACTGGATGCTCAGTCCCGTATCTGGCAACAGCGCAAATTCTCACCCACCTTATTTCGTGCTCGCGACTGGAACGTCTTACTAATGTAACGAAGTATTAAGCTAAGCCCATTTTAGTTTTGTATAAATACGGAGTATGAAACACTGTTACGTTTGGTATAGTTTGAATAATTAATAAAAGTATTAGTTTTGAGTTTCTGTGTTCAGGTTTTATTCTTTCAATAATGATCTTCTCACAAGTCAAGCTCAATTTTTACTCAATCAGTACTTTTCTCTTTATACTTGTACAATATATCCTTGAGCTAATGTCAGTAGCCATCCCCTAGTTAACAATAAATATACCAAAAATTTGTGTGGAACTGTGCGCTTCAAATTCAACCTGCTTCGTGTTTCGATGTTGTGTGAATGCGCACTTAGGACACGCACCCGAGACTGAGAGGGAGAGAGAGCACTGTCGCTTCCACAGTGCCGACCCTGGAGTACTGGATTAATAATATTTTTTACTCCGCGTGTAATAATTTTTTATGTAACTAGTTTTAATACTAGCTCACTATTGGCATAGTTTATTTTCATCAAAGATTAGAGTTTCCTCTGTAAGGTAAATTAAATCTTACATTTATTTTGAGGCAAAGACTCTTTCCTTCACAAAGAACGTAAAACTGAATTAAACTTTACAAAGATAGCACATTAACAAAAAGAATATATTTCATTTTTAAATGAATAAATCAAGCTTGAACTGGAACAATTTAGGTTAAAGTAAACAATATTTGATTTTGTTCTTTTAGGATTTTTGTAGAGTTTCTGAATACATTTTCATTTCATACATGTTTGTTTCCTTTTATAAAATTTTAAAACAAAGGCTAAACATTTTCTCGTGCAGCACCCCCATTAATTTTAGCTAAGAGCTGCTAATGTTTTAGACACTTCCTTTAACTTTTGTCTATAATCTTCAGCATCAAAAACAAAATTTATACTAAATTGTTACTAAAACATACTAAATTGATAAAGCAATCACAAAAGTTGTAAAAATTATTTTCTATTGTTGTTAACAACTGGGACACGGAAAATTATCGATGCACTGCAAGTTAAACAAATTCTTTCTTGCTTACACCCAGACTATGAAAAAGCTGTTTTCGCTGCAGTATGATGAAATAAGAACAATTAATGACAGTTAAGGTGGGTTTACATCTGTGAAAAATTGTGCGATTTTTCTTTAAAACAGTCAAGATTGTTAATGTAAATAGGCAGACGATCAGTGTCACAAGTAATTTTCCTTAGGCTACGTTCACACGGCAACTGTTCGATTCGATTTTTTCCCTTACACGGGTTTTGAGTTACGAAGATGGGCAGTGCACTCGCTGTTAGAAGGGCTATGCATCTGTACAAAAATTAAACTCGGCATTTTTATTACATTTCCCCGTGAAATTTGCTAAGCAACTTTTTGTTTATATGTGTTAGATGGCTTATCTCACAAATTAGGCCGTTTTTTAAATAATTAATCAGATGAATAATTCCAATGTTATAGGGAATGGATCTTCCTCTTGACGAAAGAGGTGTAGAAAAAAGGGCGACACTTGACACAGGTTGCTACGGATAAGACTGTGTTCGAGAGACATCGAAAGAAAGGTGTGTTTTTGTGAACTACACACTAATATTAAGATAAGCGCCACTGTATTCCGTAGACGGTAAAATGAGTTCGAGATTTCGAACCGTATGGCAAGTTCAGGCGGTATAAAGGAAAATTATTTAACTTAATACAAAATTTTACCGCATGGGTTTAGTATGAACAACCCACAATTCTCATTGCCGTATACGGGGAAAATATATCCGTGTGAACGTAGCCTTAGTGTACAACTTGCATGCATCTCTCTTCTAGGAATTTCACGCACTCTCACTGTTACCATTGAAGAAACAACACTTGTTTCTTCAATGCTGTTACACAAGAGTCTACGTCTCCAAAATAATTTACCTACCATCCTCACCTTTCAATAACCACATGTTCCGTGTTTCTCGTGAGCTCGTGTTCCATATTTAGTCCAATTTACTAGTCCCTAACGGGAAGTATGTACTGCGCATGCGCAAAGTCTTTATTTCTAAACCAATTTATTTCTAAACAAGACTTTTTGCTTGATGAATAAAATAAAATATTTCGGATATATAAGAAAATTGTAGTGATACTGAAACAAATAATTTACAAACAGTAAATGGAATCAAAAATAAAATTTCAATGTTTTTAAACCAATATTAGAACTATAAATAAAATAAAATAGTGAATTTTTATTTTATGACTTTTAAGTTCGTGGAAATAATTAAATTGTAAATTACAAGACACTTAAAAGAAGAGGTCAATAAGCACAGATCATGGTACCCAGAACACGCTATGCATATTATGTACTCACACTGTAACTGCCCCATTTTACTTCCAATTCGGTTCAAATTAGGTACACACGTTTTTTTCTCTACTAGTAGCTCAGATGAGTTCATTTTGCTGAGCTGCAGATTTTGACGTTCCCATCAATATATATATGAATATTCATTAGCTTTAGAACTACTTTAGTCAATCAACATACCTTAATTTTCAGTCAATAGTAGTACTTGTTTTTTCAATGTATGGCTACATGTTTCGCTGCCACAGGCAGCATCATCAGGCCAGCCAACAACACTAACACTAGTCCATTGTTCACATAAACATCACATACATAACAACACAATAAAGTCTCCCAGTACAACTCAGTGAGGTAACATGTGGCCTAAGTATAGTGAACTAGAACAATTTTTATTTTTTATTTTTGACAAGTACTATATCTGCACAATTATTTATGTTTATTGTGTTGTTATGTATGTGATGTTTATGTGAACAATGGACTAGTGTTAGTGTTGTTGGCTGGCCTGATGATGCTGTCTGTGGCAGCGAAACATGTAGCCATACATTGAAAAAACAAGTACTACTATTGACTGAAAATTAAGGTATGTTGATATATATGAAGTTTGTTAAAATGTAAGGGAAAATGGACAATAATTTATTACCCATGGCAGGATACATAATTACTTTACTCGAAATAAAAATAAGTTTGTCAAAGCATCCCATACATTTGTGATGTTTGAAAAAGTCATAAATATGAGGGTGTGGTTCTCTATAATAGTTTGCCCCAAAGTATCGGATCAATACATCCATTAAACAAATCCAAAACGGCGTTAAAATCGTTTTTAATTGACAAGACATTTTTTCTCTTGATGAATTTGGGAGGAAAGGCTAAGGTTTGTGTTTGCCATTCTAACTGTTGTATAAATTTATTATTATTACTCCTATTGAATCATGTCGTTGTTATTATATTTTAATATTGAATATTGTTGTTGTGGTATTTAATATTGAGTGTGCCATTGTTGTTCGATTTTGAATTAATGTGAATGACATGTCTATGCAATGTTCTATTTAAAATAACTCAAATAAACTGAATTAGCAACAAAAAAACCAAACAACAACTGTGGAAGCACGTTTTTGACCGGAAGATAACTGTTTTTGAGATTTGTCTTACTAGAATTCTTTTGGGTTTAAAAAAATATATATATAGGAGATTTATTCCTATTGCACAGTTTGGTTTTATTACATGATTATAGCACATCTGGTTCCGTATTTAACTTTTATTGTCTATTACTTTGAAACGAAGCAAAATACTAAGCTTCTGTTTACGCCTTTCTGTTTCTCTTTTAATATGCTTTACAATGGTTTATTACTTGACCTTATTGAACATTTTAAATTGTAAACCCCCACCCCCTGCAATTAAAAATTATAGTGGGTCAGATATCTCAACACATGATTCCTGTTATGCAACACAAGATACAGCTTTGTTATCTTAATTTCAGTTACAAAAATAATGAAGGGGGTTAAAGGGACTTTATGCACACTCTGTACCGTATATTGATTAAATGCATATTTATGTTGATGTTTGTTATGTCACCCTTAATTATTATTTTGATTTTTTTTTAATATTTGATTATATTTATTCATTTGATAATGATCTTAGTTTCAAGTATTTTAAAATATAAACTATTTTTAACAAAGCGCTGACCAACTATATTTTTATAAGCAATTGAGTAAAACTTACTCAAATTTACATATACGTATATATTATGTTTCATGTACTTGTTGTTTTACATCTGTATAAAATTGTATAACTTTAACGGGAACAGGTCGGTAGAAAGAGTAAAATTTTTTTTTTTTAATTTGAAAACAAATCTTTATTATTTTCTGAAAATGTTGATATATGGTAATTTATATTATAAAACATATTTGTCGTGCTTAGTTTCGCCCAAGACCATTTTTATCTGAACTTACGAAGAAAATAAGAGCTATTACAGCCGACAAAACTTGAAAATGGTTGGTTTGTAGAGGGAGGAGGGTAGGACTTCGTTTCTTTACATTTCAGACCATTTGGAGACGATACCCAAAATTCATTAATTGATTATATATATATATATACATGTTTTATTCTTGGATGATGAGTGTTAGTAAAACTGCTGATTTTTGTTGAAAGGGTTCTAGTAGGATTCTTCAGATACCTATTTTTTTTGGTTTTTCGATCCGATTCAAAATGGTGGAGTTAGATTGTTTAAACATTTTTGGGTAGGGATTTAAGGACTATTTAAGTATATTTCTGTCTTTTTTGAACCTTGATAAGTGGTAGTAAATTTGCTTCAAAATTGCTGAATTATTGGTGAAAGGGTTCTTGCAGGATTTCCCAGATTCGCATTTCTTTATTTTTCTATTCGACAAAAAATGGCAGCCTATTTGATTCAACCGAAAATGGCAAAGTTAGAGCGAGGAAATTGCATGAAACCCAATCATAAGACCGGGTACATTTGTGAGTCACAACTAATTTAGGCCTACTATAATCCTGTGCAAAGTTATTTTTTGGTACATTTAACAGAACAAAGAACAAAATTCATATTAATCTCCCGATAAATGATGTTTTCATTATCCATGGAAGGTGATTGCGCAATTTCTACTACTCATAATTCCGATTACATTTTGTGAGTTATATCTTTCGAAACGCAATTAAATTTACAATAATTCTGTGTAAATGCATTTTTGGTACAGCTCCTGGAACAAAGAACAAAATTCATAGGAACCTCATCAAAAACGATTTTTTCTTGCTTTAAACTTCGTTGCCCTGATAATAAAATTTGGCTATAATAATACAGTAATATTGCTTACGATTTTTTGTTTATCTTCTGTTACCTTTTAAATTGACGCGACGTTTAGTGAAATAAACATATTTGTACAGTCGTAGTTTTGTTATAAGAAACTTGCAGCACAGTTGTAAGTACTTTGTTGCTTTATTCAATACTAAAGATCACGAAATGTCTCCAATCTGTCAACAAACCACTTAGTGGCCAGAACTACATCTACTGATTCATAAAGATATATTCATATAGCCTACGTCCAGTATAATGTAGTTTTCAGGTCTAGGGAAATTAGGAACACTAAAACTCCAGACAATAAATCACCAAAATCTATACGATAAATAATTCAAGATTCGTACAGTCCGTCCGTCCGTCGTCCAGCACGGTTGGCGTGGGCGGATGACGTCACCACAGAAGCTGGTAACAATACAATAAGGACGCAAAGGTTCGGCGAAGCCGGCAGTCGCGGGCAAGAAATCCGAGCAGTAGCGTCGTTCGAATTTGTGCAATCCTGAGAGTAAACAAAGATGAAAGATTATTTAATTAGTTAACAATTGTTCTTAGGAGTTAATTTCTCATGTATTGTGACCAACAGTTTTGTGCTACGTAAAAATGTTTTTTATTTTGAAATTACTTTTTATTCTGATATTCAGTGAAAGTTCGATCGCAGGTAATGTGAAAACTATTATAATTATTTAATCGTTGATATGCTTTTTATGTATACATGATGATTGGAAGTTGTTTAACTGATTGTATATTTGAGGGTACGTTTTTGGAATTTAAACAAATATTTCTAACTAGTGGACCCGGCAATGCTTCCCTATTGCTTGATTTTATTTTAAGAGTTATCCCATTTAATGTCTTTGACTTAAGTAAGTGAATTGCAAATTTTTTTATTTTTATATCAGTTAAGAATAATATTAAATAATTTTAGCTTTATAGTTTGTAGGAATTTAGTACAATTTATTTACCCCACTTAAATATATTTGTTTGTAATGAACATATTCTCTAAAAAAAGTCCTAGTACTAATATGTGTAAATTGTGAAATTTGGTGGAATTTATTGAGTAGTTTTTGAGAATATATAAAAAGTAAGTATTTGTATTACTATTTAATTTTAAGGGAAGTTTTTGAATTTCATCCCTTGACTTAAGTAATCAAACTGAAAATATTTTTTTATATACAGTACCTTAAAAATAATATTATATAATTTTAGTTTTATAGCTTGTAGGGAATTAGTTTAATTTGTATTTATTTTATAGGGGTAGCAACACCATTTCAATTCCTTATACTGTAGTAATCTTAACCCTCCTGGCACTGATATGGATAAACTGTGAAATTTTTGGTGAAATCGGTCGAATAGTTTTTGAGTCTATGGAGGACAAAGTAACAAACATTCATTATATATAGAGAGAGATAATTTTAATATTTTTACAAACATTTGCTTGTTATTATTATGTAAAATAGGTATTAATGTTATTGGCAGACTGTATTAAGTTTCCTAATGTAATTGTGTGGTGATGATTTAAACTTACACAATTAATTCTCTTCTATTTTTAAGCGGTTTCTTTTTAATGCAATAAGATATACTTTACTTGAAATATATTAAAAACAATTTCTTTTTAAATACTACTAAATCCAAACAAATACGGTTGCAAAACGTAGATTTATGATGTAAATCTGTGTACGAGATATGGGGAGTGAAACAATAAGAATTATTCGTTGGCTTATAATTTTTTTTAAGGCGATAACGTTCATCGCCGCTAGATCTTCTAGAGTAGAACGTAAATCTATTTAAAAGGGCATAGAAACTATTAAAGTAAACTAAACACAGCAAAAGTAGTACTGCAAACACCAAGTAATAACAACTTAACATTAATAACCAAATTAACTTAACTTAAATTATGTAACCAATTTTAAAACTAATTAACAAGGATGAATCCCGAGAAAATACAATTTGATAATAAGAAATAACTTTAAAAAACCACAAGAATAACACATCAAAACAAAAAAAAAGATCAACACTTTAAGTTTCAATAAAAAAATTCAATATGTTTTAACTCTAATTGCCATAAAATTTAATTTGCTGGGGAAAATGTAAGTAAATGTTTTGATGGATATGTAATACGTATATGTAATTTTGCAAATTTAAACTTCGAGGCAGCGAGGGACAGCTCGCCTCTTAGATACAGCTAACTATCACTTCCCGCGCGAGAGCCAGCTAATTAGGTGTTTTTTGTTTTATTAAGAAAATAAGTTTAACATTAGAAAAAACAAAACAAATACACTTAATTCGCTTGATTTTGTCCTTATACGTAATCAATTATAATATTATGCCATAATTATTTGTTTTTATCAAAATGCTTGATAGAATAAAACTTGAACACAGAATCTCACAACTAATACGTTTCTTAACTCTAACGCGTTTCAAAGACAAAGTCGCCATCTTCAGTGATGCACGAGTTACAACAATCAAACTATAACTAGTTGTGAGATTCTGTGTTCAAGTTTAATTTTAACAAGTACATCTTATCACAAGTCAAGCTTAATGTTTATTTACACTTATCATAATGATTATTTATTCATACAGATGGCCCTAAGATAAACAAAACTGATTCCTGATAAATTTCTCCTTAGACCACCATTCATATAATACTAGGAATAAAAACAAAATTAATCCTTCTCAATTTCGAATAATTAAATCAATTAGGACCTATCGATTTAACTGTGTGTCATTTTTTTAATAAGCGTCTTATGTCTGCCCGATTTACAATATAAAAAAGTTTTATCATGTGATTTTTAAATGGCTTGTTAACCCATATTGCTCTTTAAATGAATTCCTCACGGAAGATTTAAAATACAATTTTGATTAGACACTGTAATGTAAATCAATGTTTTTATTATTAGGTACTTATTTATTCTTGTTCCGTTTAGTACTGTTATAGTACCTATGTTAATTTATATCTTCTTATTATAAGATTTTAATGTAACTTTGAATTGAATGTAACATGTTTATCCCAAATAAATATGTTTGGTAAGGGAAAAATAAATATTATGATTACCATTTTACTGAAATGATAAATATAGAATGTTCAGAAGATTTCTTCAAATATTTGTATACTCTTCCGTTTCTTGTAATGCATTAATATTTTTACTTAAAATTTACGTTTCGGATGAACAAGGAAAAATAAACAGTTATGATTACTTTTTTAAAGTTTTTTTGTTTGGATTACCTTATTTTGTGTAACTTTTGGCTAGCCAAAAATGGAACGAAAGATTTTAGCCCATTTTCCTTTGAACTAATTTAATCTTTTGCATTGTATAAAATTAACCAATTGAAGTACTTTTGAAATCAATTTTTTTAAAGTTGTCCTCGAAATGAGTAGGCCTAGACTATGTTTTTTGCGTGCAATTTTTTGGTGTTGTATTGTAACTATTTTCTTTCGTATTATTTGAAATTTGATTTCTTATATTTTAAACCGTTTTCCTTTTTTTATAGTTATAATTACTACAAGTTTTGTTTTATCAAACAAAAGTACTTTTCGTTTAAAAGAATGTCTAAATTTAATAGTATAACTTATATTTTTTGTAATTTTGGGTGTATTATTTTTAAATAAAGTTAAATTAAAAGAGGTTGTCCCTATAACTTTTAACTTTCAATCTGTTTAATGTATTCTACTTTTCTACTACGACTTTAGTTCTTTGCCTTTCACCGTAATGTGTTTCACATCTGTCTAAGTCTCCATAATTTGTTCCACTTATAAGGCAGTCCCACGTAAGAACTGGCGCACGAATTTTGATGAAATTTCATGAATGTGATGAGTGAAATTCGTTTTCTCCTAAACACAGCATAGATAAGAGTATTTATTTTGGGCGAAGTTAGGACCATCAGTTCCTATCTTACATTTAACCCACATACATTTACAAATTTGTATAAATATTGACACTATTAAGCCTAAAGCAAAACAAAAATACACAATAAATACTAATTACTAAATGCTAATAAATACACCATAACACTAATTGAAACATATTGATTAAAGTACAAGAATAAATCACTTATAAACAACATTCACGTTCACATTCATACATTATAAAAAATAAAGAAGCAAATTAAACAAACTTTCTTTCCTACGCACCCCAAGCAAAGATATCAGTCCAAAGTTAGGAAATAAAGTTTCAATGATTTTGTAAATTTAGCAGGCTATTTTAGTTTTAAGGGAATCTGGTAGCGAATTCCACTAGCGACATGCAACGACGTTAAAAGATCTATTACACTTTAGACTTCTGTGCTTGGGAATGATTAGCATTGTCAACCCCTTTCTTGTACTGTACGTATATCCGAGGCAAAAACAAACTTATTTGCTAAGTAAGTCAGCACTCTAGTTTGAAGGACACCATGCAACGTAGTTAAACTACGATTTAAATGCATCAAGTTTTAAAAGATATAATTAATTAGAAAGTGAGTGATAGAAAGACAGGGAAAATAGTTTTATTATTTAACTTGCGAATATTGGTCAGGCAAATAATGGGAGAGGTAGAACGATAAGGACAGCGTAACAAAGAGACAAATATAGATATAGTGAATAAATTCAACTATTTTTGTGGGATAAGAACTATTTAAAATATACAAAATTCGGATAATTTTACTTTTTACTATTATTAGCTATGAATAAACAGAAGTGAATATTTGACCCTAGCCATTCTAAAAGTGTCTGGTTCTGATTTATAGACTTGTTGTGTTAAACTAAAACTGGTATAAAACATCCATGCCATTTTCTCAATATACTGAACTCTGATTTAACCATATAACATACAATACTGTATCGAGCATGGCAAGAATAAATAAAATTACAATATTGGTTATCGGACTAAGTTGGACGATAGTATTATTTAATATAATACTAAACTCAGTATTATATTAAAACGCTAACAAAAAACATACACACTTTGCTAATTTTTTCTCAAAAATGTGTAGAATGTTTCATTATAATTGTCCAGTAAAGCATGTGAGTAGGCTGTGTCTACTTTACTGTTTTTCTCCAACAACATTATCTTTAGTACTTTTGAAAACCGAAGAACAATTAGGTTTTTTTTAACTAAATTTTATAAAATATCGTGAAAACTGTAATTATAAAAAAATAATTGTACCAAGTAACAAAATAGCATAGCGCATGCGCAATTTTTGAATAAAATAACTGTCATTAAGGAACGTTTACACTTGTAAACATGTATGAGAACTTGTGTGAGATACTTGTTTGAGAAAAAAGTGTGACGTTTGAGTACACAAATCACTATACTTGTTGAATCACATTAGAGCATTTACACTTGTACACAAGTTGATTTTAACATTGGAGTTCACATAAAATATATTAGAAGCCCTAATTTTCCCAATTAGTTGCAGTGTTGTTTCCCGACTCCAATTAAACATAGTAACTTTAAGTTGAAAAGATTAAAATGAAATATTAACGTTTTTGTACGCAACACAATGAAACCTAACCTACAAAAAGTATTGGTATAAATCAGCTGGTTCGGAAAACCTTCAATAATCACCCCACACAAGTCAATGTTTAAACAAAATGTTGTTCACTCAAAATGTATGAGAAAATGTTGAAGCTCACACAAAGCTTTTGAGTGAGCAAATGTTTCTGGATTTTTTAATTCAACAAGTATCTCACACAAGTTCTCATACACGTGTACAAGTGTAAACGTACCTTCACAAATCCAGAAACATTTGCTCACTCAAAAGCTCACACATTGTGTGATCTTAAAAATAGAAAATTAAATAGCGATATAAATATTACTGGTGTTATCATAACATAATAATCAAAAACAAAACCAACTGAATACGTTTGATTTTAGACAGAGAAAAAGAGAAATGGCCTATAGCGCTCGAGGGGCTCCCGAGTTGTGTATTGCTAATATAATCTTACTCCATGCGGATACCGATATAGCCAATAGCTACATACACACTACAGTGATTAAAATTTGTCTGCGTGGATTAATACCAGCACCACTTGGTGTTTAATGTGTTTAGATGACAGATAAAAAGTAAATTAAAAGCAGAACAAACCAATTCCAGTTGTTCTCCATAACCTGTTTGTACATGCACAGAGGAAAGACAATCCGCAGTTTGTTTAGCGGTCCGACCACAAGCTTTGTAGAGTTCATTTATGGCCTATTTCTAGAACAGAAAAAGGAGGAAATATTGTAAATTCACAGTATAAAATACCTTTAAGTGACCGTGAAGAAACGAATCGGGCTAAATAATAAGTTTAAAGTAAACTCTAAAATTTCAATAAGTAACCTTTATCGAGTAAACAATATTAGATAAATATCGCAAAATCAGAGCATGAATGAGAAATGTTGGGGAGTAAAGAATTGTGAGGCGCGGAACGTCTCGCCATATAACGTTCTTCAGCTAATTTTGATTCACGATCGGATAAACCCAAAGACTTAGAAGCAGATAGTAAATCGGAAATCTTGGGGATTAAATGAGTTAATGAAGCGCTGAACGTC
>JAGFPH010001095.1:259484-274265 GCA_018207615.1 Philaenus spumarius | reverse complement strand
AACGCTCTTCAGCTAATTCTTATTCACTATCGGGTAAATGCAAGGAGTTTGGACGCAAATAGTGAATCGGAAATCTTGGGGAGTATGTAAGTTGATGCCGTTTAACATTCTTCGGCTAATTCCGATGCTAAAAATATGATGCTTAAAACTCAGAATACAAATTAAACACCATTGTGTTAATGTCATATTTTCTACGCATGTTTGAGTTACGACGAGCTAACATTTTCGTAATGGACCAGATGAAAAAATGTATGAAAAGAAGAGGTTTCACATGATCCCGTTTGAAAGATCTAATATAACTTCAAATTTGTAAACTCCATTTTAATAGCCCAATATACATTCGATAACAACTTTAGCTATTTCTACAAAAAAAAAACTTAGTACGTTTATTTGTTCCATCGGTTACTAATAAAACTAATCTAATTATACACAATGGGCTCCCACCAATAAATCGTTCAAATACAATAATCAATTATTTTGTCAAGTCCTTTAAAACAATGTGCATCACGACCTTCTTTGCTTGAAATTTTGCTGCTTTGGTTTTTAAAAATTTTAAAAACATTGGTACTTAGTAGCATATCGTTTGAAATCTCTTTTATGTTTTTCAATTTCCTATCATTTGGCCGCCATTTTGAAACGGAAGTGCATAATGTAAAGCTTTTTCACCGAAACGCTCAGTATCAGCTTTGTTTTAAAAGGAAAATAATAAAATGAAACGAATGAAAGACATCTAAGTTAATGGGATATTGTACTAAGAAAATTCATTATTTTTTGTTTAATTAAACTTATAAAAATTATTAAATTTAAATTTAAAACTTTTTATAAAAAAAAAAAAAAACTTTATGGACGGGCTGTGTCCAATCACTTTATAGATTGGTTTGTATATTAGCGACAACGGCACATGAAAACAGCTGATTAATCAGCAGTTTATTGGTTTTGATTGAAGTAAGTCTAGAAATACAGCACTCGAAATACCAAGACCGCATGAATGCTTCAACTATGACCTTTTAAATATGGTTGTTGAGAACTATTTCCTGGATATTAAACTCCTTTTATACATAATACCGCAGCAAGGAAATTTTCAATTACATACATATTAATAAATTTTTTACAGTGATATTCTTGGTTCTAGATATTTCACAACTCTAGTGAAAGCTTTAAAAATACCCAGAGATCTACTCTAGTCCTATTATGGACTGCTTAAATAAAGTTATTAATTCGAAGACAAATATAATTTCATTTGTGGTAACTAAATATGAGCCACAAGAATATGAAATAAAATGAAAATAAAAAAGTATTGTTTCTTTTTAAGTATGAGTTTACAAAATACATATGCAATGAAAAAAGTCAGACTGCATAATATAACATTACTGTAAATAATTTAGGGGGACAATATGAACTTCTATGATGATAAATCAGAATGGATTTATTATTTTATGACTACCATATTGTATAAGCTTTTCGTAAAAGCGTAATGTTACAATTTCAATCCACTCCTATAAAAGTGAGTGTACGTACATACGTGAGTAACATAATAATATAACAGCTTATTTCACCCGTCGCTGTAGCTTATTACAAGCGTAGATTATACTTTGGGGTTATGTTTACAACTTCAGTCAATAATATAATGTCTTGTGATGTATATTTTTTTAAATAAGAGTAATAGAACTAATTTAGGCTATAATGCGTAATAAGATTTGCTTTGAGGTTATAAAATGAATATAAATACAACCTTTTATCGTCAATATATTCATTAATACAAATTTAAAGAAGAGATACCCTCTCGTATAGCTTCGGAAACATTAGTACATCTTTATATAACATTTAAACATATTTAATTATTAATTTTTTCATTATAATATTAATAATTTCTAAATCATTTAATATAAAAACATAAAATTAAAACCAATAAAAATGTAATTTTTATCTCTATTTTGATATATAATCTATAAATATAAAAGCGAAATGCCACTCACTCATCACGATTTCTCAAAAACTACCGAACGGATTGAAATAAAATTTGGTATGTAGGATCCTCTAGGGCCATAGGTGCTCACTAAGAAAGGGTTTGAAAAAATTCGAAATTTTAGGTTGGTTTGGGGGGATCAAAGTTATTAAATCACGATTTCTTCAAAACTGCCGAACGGATTGGAATGAAATTTGGTATGTAGCTTCCTCTAGGGCCATAGGTGATCACTAAGAAAGCGTATGAAAAATTTCGAAATTTTAGGAGTGGTTTGGGGGGATCAAAGTTACTAAAATCATAATTTCAGATCTTTTATTATTATGACAATAGTGCTTTTATTATTTAAGATCTATATATATAAAATCCAAATACCACTCACTCACTCACTCACTGACTCATCACGAAATCTCAAAAACTAGTGAGCGGATTGGAACGAAATTTGGTATGTAGCTTCCTCTAAGGCCATAGATGCTCACTAAGAAAGGTTTTAAAAAAATCGAAATTTTAGGAGGGTTTGGAGGGGGGGGAGTCAAAGTTACTAAATCACTATTTTTCCAAAACTACCAAACGGATTGGAATACAATTTGGTATATAGCTTCTTCTAGGGCCATAGGTGCTCGTTCAGAAACGGTTAAAAAAAATTCGAAATTTTAGGGGTTTGGGGGTCAAAGTTAAAAATCCACATAAAAAACATAGTTTAACATATTTATTGATATATTTTTTTGGTTAATATACATTTAACTTTGATTTCTCTATCGATCCATGCAAATCCGGATCAGGGCATCTATCTATATATTTTGCTGTCCCGATCTATATATTCATCGTCATATCTAATGAACGATTTGTCTAAACATGGTGAAATCTCAAACAATATATACTATTTATGAGAGATATTCCAATTAAACAAAATATTGTACGGTTATAAGTCTTACGAAATTTTTTTGAAGGGTTTAAAATATTGGTAAATTGGATTTTTTATTTTGTTCCCTACAGACTGATCACGATTTTTTGAAATGTATATAGCCTTGTAACAAGAAACCTGGCACCAATAACTGTACCTTGCCCCTCCCTCACTTTCACTTTCCTACTCACTGACCACAAGGCACTGGTGCATCAGTTGGGCTTATCATTTTGATGTTATCATTCCTCTAAACCCTTCTATTCCTGATACTCCCATTCCCTCTTATATTGCGGAGGATAATATTGGGGAAATTGGGCAGCTTTCAGACAATGATCTCCAAAACTCTCAGTCTCCGTCGACAAAACCGTATTTGTCATCTGATACTGTTGAGTCAGATCATTGTTCCATTGTTCAAACCACCCAGAAACGGGGAAAAAAACGGCGAAAACGTTTTTCTAACACTAATCGTGCTAAAGCACATAGGGAGTCTATCAAAAGATAGAATGCAAAAAATCTCGACGTAAATCGCGAGGCTGTCAAAAGATACAATAAAAAAAATTCTGGTGCATCGTGAGGCTTCCAAAAAGTACAGTCAACAAAATCCCCAGGTCAAAAGGACTGCCGTTAAAAAATACAGTTCTAAAAGATGTCACAAGAAGGTGCTTCCATGGTCTGAAAAATCAATGTCAAGGTTTCCCTACAACTGCAACACCGATTATCACAAAGACAAAACAGTTTAACTTGGTACCATGACGACATGTAAATGGTGTACAGTTATGAAGTGATATAAATGACATGGTTTAGAACTTATATCTTTATGACACACAAAATTACCATCATTTGTCACATTTATATCACCAAAATAATTATGCAATAGCGAAGCATTGCCGGGTCAGCTAGTAATGTATATAAATACATCATTTTAAGAAATAGGTCTACAGATTATTAATCCTTATAATCCTACACATTTACCAGTTAAAAATAAAGGTTGTAGTATTTTAATACAGTAGTATTTAATTAATCTGCCTGTGATTTTTCACGGGGCTCACAGTTATGATATATTTATCAAATATTACTTGCCTAATCAATAGTTGACAGCTGTTTCGCCTACCTGTCAGGCATCATCAGAACAATTAAACACTTGCACTTGCAATTATCACATTACACTCATTAAACAATTTTGTTGTAAAACACATTTAGACAGCATATTAATCAATAATTTAAACAAATACTTAACATAATATTTTAATATTTAATGTCACAGTTAGTTAACGTTCACTTTCATGTTTTCCCTCCCATCTGAATGACTGATTGTATAAGGTCAATGGTTTGGGTGGTATAGGTGCGGATATCTTACTTATCAGGTCAAAGGTTAAGTTGGCTTGAAATTGAGTTTGGCCGTTCAATAAGTTTCCTTTGCCCTTACTATTACTATAGATTTGTAGGCCTACAAAGTGTTCAATCTGTGTCCCTTATTGCAGAAGTACAGGATTTCCATGTTAGTTCTATGTCTGTGTATGTGTGGTCCCCGTTTACTAAGTTCTCTGTAAATTTAGATTTCGTTTGGATGCGTCTGGGTTCCTACTGTATGGTATATGCTACCTCTTCTAATTTTAATTAGGAATCTTCAGTTAAATTGAACCTCCATAGTTATTAAAATGTGTGGCCTCCATCAACTTCTTAACCGACGTAAACAAGGTAAAATTTCGGGGAAATAAGAAAGCAGGGATGTAACAATTTTCAAACAACAATTCCGGTTGTATAGTGTTACAAATATAGAAATGCCTCAATGCTAATCATTTTTTGTATTAAAACTTTAGTCAAATTTGACGAAAAAAATTGACTAAACTGAATTTTACGTTTATAGTGGTCCCTTTTATAGTGGTACCTTGGAAATATTCTGTCTCAGTCTGTTTTATCAGTTTTTGATAAGTATTCAATTCGGCATAGTTTCAATGCACACACATTTCAATAATCAGAATTTGAAAAATATTTTATTACGAATTTCGAGTGATTACAGTCTGATAAAAAAATAATAATAATAACACCATCGTTTGTAAATGATTTATTTGATTTTATCAAAACAATTTTTGTTATCATTTGTGATACAGTATGGAGTTTTCAAGTTATATTAAAAAATGTTATATTTAAACAAATGTATTTGAGCTAAAATTTTGAAATGAAAACTGTAGTGCATCACAAATTTATATAATTTTCACAAAAACTATAGCTAGTTGAATTATTATTATTTTTGTATACTATAATATTTCTATAACTTATTTCCTTAAATAATGTATAAGTTAAATGGGCCTTTGAGTGGTGACGAGTCACTAGACATGCACAAATTGAGGAAATAATATGCATAACAACTAAACGGATTGCATTAAACTTTACTATGTCGAGCAGAGTCAATCTAAGATCAAAACAAACACAACTAAACTACTAAGTATTTTTAGAGTTTCTAAACTAATTAACTTTGCCAAATTAACAGAAAACTGGATGTTATCTTTTATCTTAGAGGTAAACACATATTGTTCACTGACAAGCAGTTCAATCGGTACATATCAGACAAAGCCCGACAAAGGGGACGATAATTTTAATATCTATCTATCTGTAAGTAGATATGATAAAATGCTAGGCTGCATCCCTTCCCAATTCACACAATTTATTAATGTGTTTTTTTAAAATAAAATAACTTATAATTTTTAAACAGATGTAGCTCAGAAGATTTTGACAGATAACGTGTGCCACAAATGAGAAAAGGTTTTAACGTTTTAGTCCTTATCCTAAAGAAATTCGAAGAACACGTTAAATATTCATGATCAACTTTTACGGAAATGTTGTTGTTATTTTTGAAATATAAAAATTGCGCTGGTTTGTGCAAACTATCGCCTTTATTTTAAAAGTGTAAAAAATTGCGATTGTGAAAATTTGCTGCTCTTTTTCAATGCAGCCCTAGAATCGAAGTAAAGGCCCTGCCCCAAGCTTTAACCACCCCCTCCCTCCATAAGTAATGACTGGCAATAAGCGTAGTACAAGTTTTATTTCGTGAAAATTTATAATGTGGAAAAGTTGTCTGGAAACATAAATTAATTTACTAGTTTAAATTAACCTAACCTAACCTAACCTTTTCAGTCCATTTCATTCCTTTATCGAACATTACTCCTAGGTATGTATAGGTCTCGACGCTTTCCATATTTATGTTTCCACATACACTATGTTTAAATAGTAAATACTAGTAGGTCATGAAGGTTAATACAAATTAAATTCAGGTGTTCGTTTACTCTTTTTTGTACAAGTAAAAAAAACTGAACTAGAATTATTTGTGTTGAGTATAGTGCCTAAACTAGTTTTAGTCGACATCCGATAGCCACCTATTAACTGTGTTGTTGTTTTAAGTGTTTGTGTGTTTTTATTTAATATTTTAACGATCTCCATTCATGAGATATTCTGATGATGGGATAGACATATCGAAACGCGTCAAATAAAAAAACCAAAAGAGGTCAATGACGGAACAATTTAAGGTATTGTACTATTATTTTATAACTTAGAGGCCTGGATACTGGAAAATGAATTTATTGAACTAATTTGTTAAACTGTAAACGGTTTGGCTGAATAGGAAATTCGCAGGTGAGAAAATATATAATTGTGATTTCAACTTTTCTTCGAAAAAAATCACAGTACAGACAAGGTTTATTGACACCTCCAAGGTGCAGCCCATCTTAATCCAACTGATTACACATTTTATATCAGAACGCTCGCCCACAGTACCTGTCTTCACTAATATTCTGTTATCTAGCTGCCTTCATTCTCAGTATAGCAAACCATTAATATTATTTTTCATTGATAGATAAATCAATAATCAATCTTTGGTGACTTCGCGGTTGGAATGTACAGTGGCTCGGAACTGTTCGACCAAGCTTTACCATGTTATTTAGCAAATGATACAATATAAAGTGTGCCCTATCTTGCTTGGTTTAAAAGTTGAGTGTCTGTATGTGTGTTTTTAAAATCTAATGAACGGTAAAAGATAAATTCATTAAACTCAGTATGAATGTTTATACAATGTTTTATACAAAGTTATAAATTTTAATTTTACTGCAGTTATCCTTTAAAAATAGAGGAGGTTTAAAGTTGAATATCTGAAAAACTAAACATTTTACGAAAGCATGTTAGGATAAAAAATGTAGACAATTTAAATACAAATCCAACGATGTATCACGTTTTATCATTGAGTCAAGGATAACTGAGAAAATGCAAAATTCGGGCTGAAAGTTGGTTTTCGTGATTATTGAAGAAATTCGCATAAGTAGGATAAATAAATAAACGGAAGGTTATAACTTACACGTAAAGTTAGACACAAATTAATATTTTAATGAATAAATATCACAAGAAAACGAGCTTTATTATGCATCATTTAATTTACAATAATGATTATGAATGACTTTGTTGCAGTGTTTCAACAAGTTAGATGAATATCAATTATCGTTTAATAAATACTGAACAAATTTCTAATTAAAATGTTAGGCATAATAAAGCTACTTTTCTTTTGTGATATATATTTATTTCTAAAAAATAAAAAATAAAATCTAATTTTACATTTAAATAATTCTAAACCTTTGTTTATTTAGACTAGTAGGCCTACACCATTCATTTTGACTCATTGATAAAAAGGGATAGATAGTCGGATAGTTGTCTTTAAATTGTCAACATTTTTACTTAAAATGTTTAGCTTTTCAGATATTAAACTTTGAAAAGATTGAACCGCAGCCATTTTGAAACGTATAACAGCATCAGAATTAAATTCTGCATTTTGTATAAAACATTGTAATAAATAATCGTGCTAAAATTTATGAACTTATCTTTTACTGTTTACGAGATATTTTTTTTCAAAAACAATGCATATAGACGGACGGACAACTTCTAAACTAAGTAAGATTGGACACACTTTACAGTGTATTATTATATGCTAGTTTTGAGCAGCTGAACAACTTGGTAAAGTTTGGTCGAACGGTTCCGAGATACCCTGTATAGCTTTTAGCGTGCAAGTTGACTATTTTAGTCATCATTAGTCTTATTTGCAACAATAACCAGTAAATATTGCAATAACTGTCAGCTGTTCTAGTCGTGACGAGTATGTCTTCAACCAAATGATTACTTCAAATCACGTTTGCGGGATTTATTTGTTCAAACTATGCTAGCACATTCCGAAACCTTTCTTTGCTTGAAAATGTCGTACTTAATTCGATTCTTAACGATAAACCTGGGTAAAAGGGAAAAAACAATCACAGCGATTTTTTCACTTTAAATTGTTAAAGTTAGTTTATGAGTGTTGGTTTAAATTTGGAGAAGTGTGGAAGCTTACGTAGGCTACCAGCCAAAATCACAAAAAATAAATTGTTTCTCAGTATGAATGATGAATGAAAATAAGCTTTATTCATATAAAAAAAACTCAAAGTTTTATCCCAAAGTTTAATTAAGTACCTAAATAAACATTTTAACTTTTAAAGTTCTGATTGTCTTGCATTAAGAGAGCGATGGTTATAGGACCGTTTGCCCGGTTGGTAAACTACCCTTTGTCAACTGTTATAGGCAAACACATTAGCTTCACTTATTAAAATTTACACAGATAACACAAACTATTCTTAATAAAAGAACAATAATAATTGTGAAGATAACCCAATAAACAAATTATGCACATATTTTAAATTTAAACCCATATAAAACAAAAAACAAAAGCAAAGTACTGAATATAAGTATGTAATTTAATAATTAATCTGATTAATAAAATTCCATCTGTTCAGCCAGGCCTGCCTGAAATCTTGCACCCAGTCCTCACCATTTAAATAACTCAAATACTTGTCCCTTGTTAACAACTTAAACCAACATATTTCTCTCAAACTTGAACACCTAGTCATAAAGTGAAAAACGTGTTCAATTCCAGGCCTGCCTGAAATCTTGCACCCAGTCCTCACCATTTAAATAACTCAAATACTTGTCCCTTATTAACAACTTAAACAACATATTTCTCTCAAACTTGAACACCTAGTCATAAAGTGAAAAACGTGTTCAATTTCCTCTAGATTGCTCAGTGAGCAATTATACTTATTTTTTTTTTAGCCACGGTTTATAATTCAGATAAAGCAATTTCCCTTTACATTAAAAACCTACATAGTTAAATTTATATTAATATTACAGGTATCTCTAAAATAAATATGTTATATCTTTTAATTCAAAACAAAGATTTCTGTAAGTTGAGCGGTGAATGGAAGCCTCGGCTGATCGAATACTCCTTTGCTCCATATCAAGTCGCATTTAGCAATTTGTGTTGAAAGTTAAAGTTGGAAAGTGTGGAGGCTTTCTTCAAACAAAATCTTAAAAAATAAGTTTCTTATAAATGGTTGGACAGTTGGACTCAAGATAAAAAAACAAAATATGGATTTTATAGAACAAAGGATGCAATTAAAATATTAATAAAGAATATATTAATATCAATATATTAGAAGAATTTGTTTGAAAAAGATACTTTAAACGAGCAATAAATTTTTTAAAATATCATTTTGTTATTTAACCACCAAGAAATTATGCTTTTTTTTCATAATGTGATTATTTTAAGCGAAATGAAAAATAGAAAACAATTTCGCTGCTGTTAAAAAAAGGTAATTATTTTGTTTTTTTGCAACATTTTTGGTTAAATTAAGAGTTTTCGAGATATTCAACACAAAACATTTTAAAACTATTTTTCTGAAACTAGTTTTACCATGCTATTCTATAACTACACTAGTTGATTTTTGGTAGATTTAAAAAATAATGTTTACCAAACTAACAATTTCAAGTCGATTTTCTGGGTAAGAATAGTTTCCAGAAATATGTTTATATGCACATGTTTGATTATTGTGGTCCAAGGAATAAACCTGTGAAGAATGGGGCACAAATATTTTGTAACTTTAAATTTTATCAAATAACCACTTTTTCTGTAGTCAACTTATAACAGGTAAAACATACAAGGTTATTTTTTTGAAAATTTTCATTTCTATTATATGACGAAAAGAGGTTTGCGAAATCTAATCTGGAAACAATTATTCAGCTTTGTAGAACTTTAGAAAATGTATTTACAAAATCCCAAAATTCTTTTCCTCCAACTTACCATCTAAAAAAATTGTATTGGCACTTATGACTTATGACAACTCAAATTAAAGCCATTTAAATCCCTTTCCTGTGGTAAGAAAATAAAAATTTACCCATCCATTTGAGTAGTACTAATTGTCACTTAGGTCAGACGGTCCAAAGGTCACGCTCCAAAGTTCACATTTTGAATAGCGCTAATTTTTGGCTTCTTATGTAAACAAAGATTAGATAAGTAAACAAAGATAAGGATTAAGTAAACAAAGATAATTATTAAGTAAACAGTCCAAAGGTCCTAAATAAGGAATAATGCTAATTTTTGGCTTCTTGTGTCAACAAAGATAAAAATCTGCCGCCAGTGTGTCAACAAAGATAAGGTAAGTAAATAATTAGTCTATGGCTCAAAGTTCAACCAGAGTCTGGTCCAGTGTGTCAACAAATCTAATCAAATAATAGATTAAATTATGTAAATAATTAGTCTAATGATCAAAGTCTAACCGGAGTTTGGGGCAGTGAGTAGTCTAGGTCAACGACTACGTTGATAACGTAAATGAATCTATTTGTTTATTTATTTTTGCGTTAATTATTTTGCACTTTCATACATTTTTTCATTTTTATAAATTTCATTTTTCTATTTTCTTCTACATAAAAGTCATTTTAAAACCATAACTTAAATTTTATTAAAATTAATTAAACAAATACATTAATTTACGTTAATTATTGTACACTTTTATATATATATATATATTTTTTTAAAGTATCCAAGTGTACGGGCTATATTTTTTCCATCAAAGTGGTGGACATAGAAATATTTACGTTTACTAATTATTAAGAAATCAGTTTTAAATTTGTTTTGAAAATTTTTAGTAAATATTAAATCGGGAAATATAAAAATTTTAAATGGGAAATAATATTTATTTACAAATGTAATAACACAAGATTATTATTGTTTTAAAATCTTAAAATTCTGTGCACTTACATTCATATTTCACTTTTCTAATTTCTGTTACATAAAAGTCATTTTGAAACCAAAACTTGGGATTTATTAAAAATAATTAAACAAATAGATTCATTTACGTTAATTACTTTACACTTTTATACATTTTTCTTAAGTATCCAAATGGCGGAATTATAATTAATTATTTATATGATTTACTTTAGAAGACATTTTTAATATTTTTTGAAAACTTTTAGTACATAATAAATCGGGAAATATAAAATTTTTAAGAGTTTAGATGACATTCTATATATTTTATAAACTAGTAGGCATAATACAAATCATTGGATATTCTAATATTCTTATTATTCCCTGTTATATTTATAGTTATTCGTGTCATACTTTTAGAAATTAGACGATCTTAATTCCGTGTAATCGTGGGAAAACTTCGGGTATAGTCTTATATCTTTGGTAGGAGTAGGGGTCGTGCAAAATTTGATCGTGGAAGTATATTATTCTAAATTTTTACCCTATATGACTCATTTAAAGATAGATAATGTAAAATAAATTGAAATTTGCAAGTGTATGGCGTTGAAAGATTAATCATTAAATAACTTTCTATATAATAAAAAAAATCGCGCTTTTGACTAAGTTAGATAGTGTAAAATATTTAAAAAATCGATTAATGATTAATTTTAAAATCTGTAAAATAGTTCAAAATCGCGCGTTATGATTAATGTAAGTTAGATAATTTAAAAATAGCGCGTTATGACTCATTTAAAGTAATCGAATAATTTTTAAAATCGAGCGTAAAATCGGGGTGAAAAAGTACTGAATTACTAATTTAAAGATAACGCCAACATCTGGCTAAACTTTGATCATTAGACTAATTATTTATATAAATTAATTTTTATTTACTTTAATTTGTTGATTCACTGCTCCAAACTCCGGTTAAGCTTTGATCATAAGTCTAATTATTTACATTAATTAATATTTACTTTGATTTGTTAACACAAGAAGCCAAAAATTAGCATTATTTCTTATCTTTATTTACTTATCTTATCTTTATTTACTTATATTATCTTTATTTATTTATCTTATCTTTGTTGACACAGTGGCGCCAGTCTCTTATCTTTGTTTAGAAGCCAAAAATTGGTGCTATTCTAAAGTGACCTTTGGACCGTGACCTTTGACCGTCTCGGTGTAGTGTACTTAATTTTTAGTAAATTCCACAAAATTAATGCCTAAAATTTTTTAGAATTTACTAAAAATGTTGTATTTGTTTTCTTATTAAAATGGAGTTCTACCAAGTACATTCTGTAATTAGTGTAAATTTTATTTATAATTATATAAAAATAAAAATGTTTTGGTTAGGTCAGTATAGGTTAGGTTATTTACAGTTGACAATGCGATAACGTATACTGCAATCAGAATATATGTTTAGGTTAGGTTAGGTCAGAATAATGCAGTAAACAACCTTTTACCAATACATTCATTTATACGCATTTAAAGAAGAATACAGATTTGTTTAACTTCGGAAACATTCGTACATCTTCGTATAACATATGAACATATTCGATTATTATTTTCTTCATTATAATATTAATAACTTCTAAATAATTAAAATATAAATTTAAAAATTTACAAATAGGCCTACAATTTTATAATCCTTATAATAATTGTACACCTTTACCAGTTGAAATACATTTATCCATCAACGCGCTAACCACTAAATTTAAATCAGGTTATATTCATCCATAAAAAATTGTATATCCATTGTATATTACATACTTATCTAAGCGGTGCGCGCGCAACTTTCTCTCTTCTGCTTCGCGTCACTTGAGGTACTCCGAACATATTATTCACAATTGTATAGTAGGCCTACAGCGTGACGTGACGTTAAGCCGGAGTTTTATACCCATCCAACAGCTACTCAACGCACCTTAAAAAGTACATAGCTACCCAACGCGCCTAAAGAAATATTAACTTCAAAATTGGCATTAATGGTCCAACATAACGTATTACAGGACAGGATACTAATTAAAAAAAAAAACCTAAGTTAAAATTGGTTTAAGGTTTATTAGATTTATTTAGGTTGAATACAATTAGTACATTTATGTTTGAAGATTCCGTAAAAATCACATTTAGTTGATTTTTGAACAAATTACGCTTAACTCATTTGGCACAATTACACTTTTTGGTACCTGAGACCAAGAGCTTCAAACTATGGATCAAATACACTGTCCACTATCAAGTCAGCATTGCCTCGCATATGGTTTACGTTACGTCGCCTGACGCTACTTGATTTGCCTCCGCGGTGGGTCACGGAAACCAAAACTACGAAACTCGATTTGGGCATCAAAGTAAACATCCATCGATGAAGAAGATAAAGCAGTGCGAGTGACAGTGACAGAAGATGCTGCTGTCCTTTATCCGACCTTTAACCCATGACGGCACCGTCGAAACTGCTTCGAAAGGAAACATATAAATAACTCTGTCAATGTAGATCCTCTTAAGTTGAAAGAATTTATTAAACTAATCCATTAATTTAAAGGTTATTTCTGGCCACAGTTGTAAATATTGTTACTTTTCTGTAAGCAAATTCATTTGCAGAAAAGTTTAGTCGGAATGAAGAGCTGACAATATTAGATTTAGGATTCTATTGGAATCAGTATGTCAGTATTTCCGTATTCTTTATTTATTTTTTCTGTTTTATTTTATTTTTATTTTTGTTTATATATTATAAATAAATATTGAGCTTGACTTGTGAGAAGATATACTTGATAGAATAAAACTTGAACCCAGAATACGTTTATTACGGGAAGGCTGCAATTGAAGGTGACGGCATTGTCGTAGAAACTAGTTTCAGTAATAAACTAATTAGTTTTGTTTTGAGATTCTGTTTTAAGTTTTAATCTATCTTAAGTGTTTTTATTTTGTAACTTTTATCATTAAAAACTTTTCAACTTTTTAAAATTTTCCAAAAATGTAGGCCTATTTCATATAACTTTGTATCTAATTTCATTCAGAATATACCTAAAAATAAAACAAAATGGCCAAGAAATTTTAAAAAAAATTCATTGGGTAGGTGTATTTTGATTGTATTTATTAATAACAATTAATTAATTAATTTGTTTTACAATGAACTTTAAAATAAGATCTAAAGAATCAGAGATTTGAAAGTACTTTTTTACTAAATATGTATATTTTAAATATACAGAGTGTCGCGTAAGTAAAGTGCCAATGGTTATATGGGTCAAAATAAAGACTTTTTCAAATACACTTGGTTTTCAGATATCCACCATTATATATTTAAAAAAAATCATATCAAGAGTTTGACCAATCTATGTTAAGAAACATAAGCGAGTATATCCAACCATGCGTTTCAAAATGGCGGCTGTTTGAAAATTGTAAACCTAAATTACCCAAAACCCGTACATTTTAATAAAAATTTCAAGATACCTTTTTGTAGCCGTTTTAGTTCCCCATTGGATGGTGTAATTGTCAAACTAATCGGACTAAGAATAATAGTAATGTTAAAGATAATTAACAGCATATGTACGTACAATATTGTTGTGTTTTCTGTGTTAGTATATTATGATGCCGGGTTGAACCAACCAATTATTAAACATATAACGGGCCCAAAAAGTAGACGTTTAACACCTTAAAGTGTTTATAAAAATAAGCATTTCCATATTTTTTGTTCGAAATAATGTTTGGTGTGTCCAGAATTTTCTACACCCGGTGTAGACCCCTGCAGTGTCAATCTAGCTAAAAATGCATATTAATCAATGGCCTGACGTTTGAAAGGAAAACTCTGGAATTTGCAATAAAAAGGCTCAAAAGTTTTTT
>JAGFPH010001095.1:207420-236837 GCA_018207615.1 Philaenus spumarius | reverse complement strand
ATAGTATTTTACGTATTTTGGTATTGCTTTGTTCCGCTCGCTTGTTCAACCTTGCCGCTTCCAATTATGAACTTCGCTCACAGTGGACAAACTCGCTTCGCGAGGTAAAATATACGTGGTAAATTTACTGTATTTTATGTTTTGATCGATTTCGGGTGAAATCAAACGGCCTACATGGTCATGTAAAAAAAAAAACGTGCAGAATAATCCGCTAAATATACCTTTTCAAATAAAACCCAAAAATGTTTAATTTTAGTGCAAAAAATCTCCAATTTTTGTACTTCCCGTATAAAAAGTGCTTTCGGCCGTTTTGGCTAACAAACTTGTCCGAGCGGCTTAAAAAATCAAAGCGTGAATCAAATTTGGACCAAATTGGAGGTAAAATGTAGCCGTTAGAGTGCGAACACATATATACAAATATAATTTTTAATGACAACCGAAAACGTGTTCTGGGATCTATGATCAGTGCTCATTTACTACTCCCGACCTTAGGGGTTTTCATAGAGTCACTGCAGTGGCTTTTCTTTCCTATGGAAATTTACTAATAAATATTGTTTATAGTATCTTCTTATACACTAAAGATTTCGTCTTAAAAATTAGATTGAACATGTTTATAGTACAGTACCTGTTAGTGTGCATAAGCCAAACAATAACAGTTATAATCTTACAGCGGGAACATTAGTAGATTATAGATTGGTTTGTGGGATGCTAGTATGGTACTGATTTTCACCATGTAAGGCGTTTGCCCACAGGTTCTTTTTATCATAATTATTGTAGAAAAAGCCTTTCAATTTCTCTCAGAAGGGGGTTTGGTTCTATTTTTAAAAAGGTATGTTTTTTTTAAGTGTAAACCACTTTTTTTAGGCGGACTTCTTGCTGGCGATAAATCGGATTTTACCGTTACCCATTTTTTTAAACGCTCTATTTCCGTCACGCTCTACTATATTATATAGTACGCGGATGGAGGAGTATGAAATTTGGCACAGTTAAAGTTTAAAAGATGAAGAAGTGCAGAAATCAAATATTTTTATATAATAGTGCATCAGAAATACATACAATTAAAATTAAACACACAAAATAATTTTAGGTTAGGCCTAGACTGATGAACCAACATGTTACATTCATTACCATAGCAGCCAATAAAATAAAATAAAACAGATAAAACAGTTGATTCGAATGTATAGCCTAATCTTTAATCATTTTAGGTTAGGTCTAGACTGATGAACCAACACATCATTACCATAGCAACCAATTGAATAAAATGACAGAGAAACAGTTGATTCAGATGTCCAGCTTAATAACACAAAATAATGTCCACAATATATTTTACATTCAGCAGAATATCGCCATAGAAGTTTACACATCTCCCAAGTGGTGTTATTTTTTTTTTTGACACTTTTTTTTTTTTGCTTTAGCAGGTAAACGGTAAACTTTTTTAATAAACATTAAATAAGACAGCTTAAGAAATTACCTTTTTTTAAGACCCCATATGACCTTTTAAGGGTTTTAGATTCAATTTTATGGGAAAAATAATGCAAAAACTAAACTAAAAATTTGGTACTAAGGTTCTTTATCCCTAAGCCTCCTTTTAATTTTTCTTTAATTTTTTCCTTTTTTTTCTCATTTAATGTTTGTTACAAAGTCTACCGTTAACCCAGTAAAGCAAAAAATCCGTTTAAAAAAAGTATTGTTCCAACAACACGAATCTAAAACCCTTAACAGGTCATATAGGGTCTTAAAAAAAAGGTATTTTCTTGAGCTTTCCCATTTAATGTTATAAAAGCTCTTTGACTCCCCCCCTCTTTGTACTAAATTTTAGTTTTCTAGCATGACTTTAAATGTTTTATATTTCTTTTTTTAACAACTTTTCCATTGAATGTTTGTTAAAAAATCACCGTTTTCCCGCTAAAGCAAAAAGCATGTTTTGTAACCTTTCCCCCCCCCCCCCCAACTCCCGACCCCCTTCCGGAGATATTTAAATTGGGAGACTTTTATTTCTACAATTTGTATGATAAATTAAAGTTTAGGAAAAAGATCTCACCTGCGAGTATTTATTCTTACAAAAACCTTATTTTTTATCTAATACCTTCCCCCCGAACGATGGGGCAAAGGCCTATCAAATTTCTTCCAGGTTAGGTGAGTTGATTGTTGGGCGTGTTGCATAACCGACATTTTAAATGGCCAACCTTTTCGAAATTCTTCTTCTCCTGCGCCATTAAAATTTCAGCTCTCCAGCTTCAGGGTTCAGATTAGCGACGAGTGTACCAGTTAAAGTTTTAGATTTTCAATACAGAGAATGATAAAAGCTCGAAAAGAAAAAATATAAAAACTGAACTCCATCAATTCCTAAAACATTTCTAGCAGCTACAAAAACATACTCATAATCGGTAATTTTCTGAAGATTTGTTCAGCTTATTCAATCCAGTAATCATCTATGCAACCACATGCTTCGAACCCAAACAAAATACAGAAAAAACCGTTCGTCTTTTGATGTAAATCGGCCGCTCGCTCGGTCAACTCGCTGAGTCATGCGCACTACGTGACTAATTAGGCGATTATTCACACATGCCAATTGACTTTAAAATCTCCATATATTAACGGAGGCGCCATCGCGACTAACCTTTCCTCGGAAGAAAAATTAATTTTCGTAACCATGGTTTTTTGTATGGGTTTGGAGCTAAGTGAAATTTAATTTCGTTTTCTTCAATCTGAATTTATTTTAAAGAATATTATTAAATAATAGTATATTTCATCACTAGTCCCAAAAGTGAAGGTATTAAATTAAACTATTAATAAAACAATTCCAGATATGTAATAAATAATGATAAAATGAACAATATTACGAAATTCTTAACAATACGGTGTCATTTTACGGTCCCATCAATCCCGGGATTTTCAAAGTTCAATTTCGAGATTTTCGAGATTGATAATTAGATAAAAAAACACGAAATTCATAGATTTTCTCGTAAATGATGTTTTACTTCTTATTTTCTACGTGAACCTGTTTGTATGATGTACAATGTATAGTAACTATTTTGATTATAAATTATTGTAATCCAATATAACCTTATTTGATTAAAAGAAAAAAATACGATAATTTATGTCAAAACTTGGAACTGATGTCAAACTGCGAATATTACTTTTTAATATTCATACATTCTTATCAGCCAAGCCAACCCTCCGTGACGCCCTACCGAAGAGACAGACTTGACCTTCAACAATCTCACTCGAGTCTACAGTGTTATAATTTACTATAGTTTGGTGTGTAATAAAATTAGTTTTAATTAGTAAAGTAGCTGAGTATCCTACTTAGAGTATTATTTTGTTTGTGCGTTTTGGTATTATATGAGAAATTAAAATTACAGTAGATATTTAGTTCCAAAGTTTTTTGTTGTTGTTAATTTAAGTTAAAAAATGTGTGTACTTTTAAAATGTTTTTCTGTTATTTACTAAGTTTTAAAGTGTTTACTTCACTTTCACTTCGTATATATGTAGCTTTTTTACCGCTTGTGTTCGTTCAGCATTTAAAATATATATTACTAAAGTTTGTTCCATAAACTATTAAAAGGTCGAATACTTCTGACTATCGATGGCAAGATCGTCATTTTTGACTGTAAAATCTACGCTTACGCTTAATAAAACATTACACTATACAAAATGCAACACATTATAAAATATATAAACGCTGACTTATTTACTACTTTTTTTTTATTAATTTAATTAACTATACAAACATCAGAAACATAAAGTAGAACTCAACACAATTAGGTTATCCAGGATTAACTAACTTTATCATTAAACATTAAAATTATTTGAATCACTTTTTTAAGAGTATTTCGGTTATTTGCAATCGAATGTATCAGTTGTTTTTTTATCGATTGTTTAGGCCTACTATCGTTGGAGAGTTCGTTCAATTCATAGTTATGGAAACGAAAAATAACAGCTGATAACCTCGACTCCAGCTGCCGTTTTTTGCTCCTAAAGTTGCTACTTTAGTAAGTCAATGCATGTATTAAAAATAGTTGTGTTTTTAATCAGTGTGACTAAAAATCCTTTTTATTTGACTTCTCCCATTGTGCTGTAAAAAAAAAAATCAATCTATCATTAGTAAGAAAAAATATTTAAAACAAAAAATATTTTTTTCTGCTGCCAGTATAAGAATAATCCAACTATTGATTGACAAATAATGATGTCATATTTTAAAAGCTATTAATCGGTTTGGTTTTGTTACCCGCAAATTACAGACACCACAACAGCTGACTGACGCGACGTCAACGAGTTATTGACACATATCTTGATGTATCTTAATCGTTTTTAAATTGGAACTTTTGCTACTGTAAATTGAGACTGATATGGATTAATTCGATATATTTTGTGTTACTCGTTGTGACCTCTGTTTGACTTTTTGGAATTCCTGTCATCGGGATACGATTGTGAAACAGTGAAATTTCGGATTGTGTAATAAATCGGACGTAAAACGCGACCGTTAGAGTGCGAACACAAAAATACATGTATATATTTATAGGCCTACAATTATTTTTAATGGAACCCCTAAACGTGTCCTGGGGACCATGATCGGGGCACATTGACCACTCCCTATCTTAAGAGTCTCACCATAAGAATCACTGAAATAGCTCATCTTTCCTATTGAAATTCCATAAAAACATTTTGTGCCATAGCATCCGTTTTTGGGAAGATCCTAAAAACGTTACAACGCTAGCCGATTGTCAGCTCAGCACCATCATGTTTTCGGTACAAGCGAGGATTGGTGTAATTTAATAAATATTGGTTCGTCAAATTTACAGCATGAAGTTTGTTATATAGCGCTCACTGCCATGCTAAAATGCGTCAACACAGAAAGCTGTAAATGAAAAATACAAAGAGCGAATATATACTAGTATAAAAGTATTGCCAAAGTCTAGTGATGGAAAGTAGTCTGTGAGAAGTAGCCGTTCAACTTTGGCATACTAGACCCTTTCTTTTACTAAAATGCACTACAAAATGCAGTTAGACATATGCGTAAAATATCTGTGAGAGAATGCTTTTGTGTCAAAACCATAGATATCAGGCCTTCCGCACCATACTATTTTCGGCACGTGTTCTATGTCATAACGGTGAAAACAATTTATATTTTACAAAATAAAGTTTCTAGCTTTTATTTTGCATAGTTTTTACAGTAAAATAAAGTACAGAGGCCATAAATGATCGAACCTTGTGAATTTAACAAAGCACTAACAATTCTTAAACATTACAATAATTACAAACTCAAATCAATATTTAAAAAAAACTGTAACAAAAATAATAAAGCGCTTGCAAAAATTACAAAACGTAAACAAAGAAATCATTAACAAAAACACTAAAAAAACTCAAACCAAAATTTTAAAAAGGTAACAAAAATAAAAACCCAATTGTAAAAATAACAAAATGAGAAACATATTAATTCGCCAAACAATTATGATACTTGTAAAAATTGCAAACACTAACAGAAATAACAAAGCATACCAAAATAGAAAAGGTCACAAAAATAACGAAGCACTCGTAAAAATAACAAAAACGTGAACTAAATAGCAAACGTATAAAAACGCCTAAAAATAATATCAAAATTCACAAAAATAACACAAATAACAAAATGCCATTAAAAATAACAACTACTTACCATATACTCACTTTTTATAGTTTGAGACTAAAGATTTTCATAAAACATAATTAATTGGCTATTTTGTAAACTAAGGTACACCAGAATTATTACGGGGAAAAATATCCAATTAATTATAGATCGTGGTGCACACACTACATACATTGCTGGCGGTCTGTTTTGTACAGCTTTTAAATCGAGTTTTGAACTTTTAAAGACAACTTTTTCCCAATAAACGTCATACAATACCATCAAATTTAAATAAAAACATTAATGGCATTTTATATATTTGTTTGTGAACTGAACTATAAATAATTATTCAAACGTTGGCATCACTCCACTTCTGAGAGTAATTGATCGCCTGTAGTAAAGAGGTAGGCCTAATCGAAGTCAAATTATTAAAACGTAAATGCGTAGTGACATCAATTATTTATGTCGGCAGTAATTAATTACCAGCTGACAAAGTCTAATTAGGCTGAATCTTGGCAATACTACTTGTTCTAATACAAGTCAACGATTTGTTAATTTACAACCTCTGAATATGTTAGTATAGCTGTCGTATCAGGTTTCATCCTTGTTAATAACACTCTCATACTACTTAATGAGTTTTTCTTAGAAATAATTCATAATTTGCAAAAAAGAAAAAGAAACGCAATTTGCAATGTTGTACTTATTTACACAGTACTTCTACTAAACTAATTCTAATACGAATTGATTGCGGTGGAGATGCGTTGTACACAAATTCTTTTAATAGCTTAAATTTCATTTTTTCATATACAGAGTGTTTCAAAACTCGGTACTGATAAGTTAATTTTTGGGCACAACAATACCATAGTTATAATGCACGACAGTCGTTAGTTTTTAACTCAAATAATTTTAGAAATGAAATTTCTTCTAGCACTTTTTGGATGAGATTAAATATACGAACTCGCGATACGCGAGACTCTTTGCGTTTTTCATTTCGTTGATGATTTCTTCTTCTTCATTGGTTAACACACGTACTAATATAAACCAGAAGTTTAATGTAACAGCTGATCGTAAAAGAAGAAGGAATCGACGAAATAAAATAGACAGAGGAAAATTCAAATTCTTAAACTCAATAACTGTATGGGTTAAGTCAAGTCACGCTACCGATGAAATGGACATTATGCTTCCTAATTTTGTAAGTTGTGTTAAATTAGCGTACTTGGTGGTACCTATAAAATGGACAAAGTGCTTTCTCATGTTTTAAAATGTCTAAATTTTTCTAACTTGTTTACTGTGGTAATGTATGTAAACCACGACGGCCCCCCTTCATAAAATATAACTCAAAATGGCGGTCGTTTAAAATCTTTGATGTTTAATTTCTCGAAAACCATTAACTTTAAAAATCACAAAATACAAAAAAAGGAATCTGTTTAATAAAAACAAAAAAACTAATTTCTAATTTCCATTTATTTTAAATAATAACTTAGTAATAAAAAAATATTTTAACTACGTTAATTTTGTATAGGCATTATTTACCATAGCAACCAGCTTAGCAAATTTAGAATCAGTGTATTAGTCTTCATAACCAACAGTTTTTTTCAGGTTAGGTTAACAAAATAAAAGCAAACACAAACAAATTCAACGAAGAAGGCTTACTGTATTATAGTTCTAACTTATGATGTTACAAATTATAAATAAAACGGATGATTTAGAACAAAAGCTTAGCAAAATTTTAAGTTAGGTTTATACAACCAAAACAAATTGTCTTTTAAATTTACATTTATTACTATAGTAACCAACTTGTCAAATTTAGAATCAGGTAATTATTCTTCACAAGCAACATTAGATTGGGTAAAAGCAAAAACAATAACAAATCAACGAAACCAGCTTATCAGATGTTACAATTTGAAATCTTAATTTTGTTTGACTTATCACATGTTATTATAAGTCAAACATCTGGTGTTACTTATTATACCGTTTTCTTTATTTGTCAATATCAACATTTGTTTGAAATGTTGATTATTGGTTTTTTAAATATTAATTGTGAAAAATTAATACAACGCTTGATATATGTAAATCATCGATCAGTCATAATTTCCTTGAATTTATCAGAGTATAACCGTAATACGTTTGCATTGGCTGACCATGGGCCACCTCCGGAGTTGGTGAGCGAAGCGAGCAGGGGCAGAGCCGCTAGTATTTAATGATTAAATAAAACCCCTTGAATTACTTACTTGGCTCAAAATAAGCCGTCTAAGATATACAACTCCAAAGACCAAAAAGATAAGAATCTACAACCTAGAACATCAACTCTATATTATGAACATAGATTTGATAACCTCCTCAATACCCTCTCTTCCCACTGGTAAACGAAACACAGAAAATACATAAGTATCACTGAGCCGTTCTGGCATATTGTTAGATAAACATGCAGTATGTAAACATAATTTGTTCTGAAAAAGGTTTACTCATACTTGCAGCTCACTTTGACGTTATCGAATACAAAAGAGTTGTTAATTTGCTAAGGCATTTCTTTATCACATGAGCTGGACATTAATTTTGTCCAATTTGGTAAGATTGATTTTGAAACACCGCCGCATAACAATCTTCCTTAACAAACCACTTTGACAACTTGAGTAAGCGGAGAAAATTGTCCTAAACGAATTTTACTAAACTTAAGCTTGCAAAAATGTTACCTTGTTTCACCTACTACACAGTAAAGAGAAAAAAAAACTCTTTCGCCCACATTTCTGCAGAATGTACCACTTCTCAGGAATATGAATATATTACTTTCAAGCGTCAGGTCAGTAGTGGTTAGATCTCGATTGTTTGTTCAGCAGCTAAGTGTCTCCATGCCATGTGAAACGTGTAATAACAATGGATAAGAAAGTATAGTCGGAGATGATAAAAATATCACTTTTGCAACAATGGTTCTATTTAATTAAGTACTCTAAATTCCATTATCCTTATAATAACAATGGGAAAGAAAGTACGGTGATAATAAACATATCACTTTTGCAACAATGAGTATATTTAACTAAAGTCCTATAAATTAAAAATTATTTTACAAAAGTAATTCTACTAATTTCTCTTAGTTCATCATTAAACGTATCAGATACATTGACAGTTACAATTATATTTATTATTATTATTATTTGAGGATTTTTCCACAACTTTTTTAAAAGGAAAATTTAAAACCTTTGATTCCGCATTTTTAAATCTGATAGACAGAAAGTATATCATATTATTTTTTGAAAAATTTACACTTTTTATGATAATTAACAAATTTGAAAATTTCGAAAAATAGTTTCTACAATTTCTTATAAACGTTAGGAAATTTAAAAGCATTTTACATTTTTCTAGTCAAAGCTAAAGACTTTGACAAACAAATGAAATAAACAAATGGAATATTTTCAATTTTCATATTGATTATTTATAATTTTATATAATTAGATTATATACACGCTTAAAATGGAATACAAAATGTATAATGTATAATGTGAAAAAATATATTATAATTTGTTGGCCCATATTTTTCTCTAATATTAATACTGATAAAAATATAAATCGGTCATAGAAGTTATCACTTCCAACGTCTGGTCTTAAGCACACCCAATTTTTTTGTATGCATTGTAGTCTAACAAAAGAAAGGGAAAAACAGACTTGGGACTGCCGACAGAGGTGAACACTGTCATGAATATAAATCGTTGGTTATTTTAGTTTATCTAAAATTGAATCATTATTTTTATTTGTCCCACTTAAAGTTGAACTCTAAAAAATAAAATAAACATGATTGTCTATAGTCAAATAATAAAAAAAAACATAATTTTAGTTCTAACTTATACTAAACCAACACACATTTCTTTTAATGCATTTTCATTCATTACCATATCATCCAAGTTAGCAAATTTATACATTTAAACAATGAGAAAGCACTATGTACATTTCAGAGGTATTATAAAGTAAACTATTTTACAAAATGAGTAGGCACAATGTCTATTTCGTCGGTAACGTGACGTGACTAAATCCATACAGCTATTGAGTTTAAGCCTTTGAATTTACCACTGCCTATTTTATTTTTTCTATTTATTCTTCTTTTACGATCAGCTGCTACATTAAACTTCTCCTGGTAAGAAGAAGAAACCATCAACGAATAAAAAACGCAAACTTCTCACTTAAAGCGTCTCTCGTATCACGAGTTCGTATATTTTACCTCATACAAAAAGTGCTAGATGCGTCTGAAGAAGTTTTCACTTCAAAAATAAAAGGAAAAATAATGCTTTTCCCAATATCACTAAGAAAAATAATTAGCGTTTGACTTTAAGTTCATTCAGTGTAAACACTAATGAAGAGTTAAAGAGTTGTACAAACTAACTTGATAGTACTGTATTAGCAATTAACTTTTACTTTGGTTCTGTCAATGTAATAATACTATTATTTTTTGATTGATAATTGTTCTAGTTATTTGTGGAAAACCTTTAATTTGTTAACACTTTTAAATGCAAAACTATAAGGTTTCAACTGGTATTTTCTAGAATATGCCGTTACTCTTTGTAAGTAAAGGTACAAATAATTGGGACGAAATACAACTCAACCTTGGCAGTTTATTATAAGAAAACTCGTTCATTCAATTTCCAAACCATACAATTGTTTAACTTTGGCTTTATACAATTTGTTTGCTTTCCAGGACTAGGCAGTGAGCTTTGCGAACAACGTGGAAGTCCTGTTCACGGCGTAACACACTTAAAGCTGCGAAGACCTAGTGGTATTGCTGTGGTGTATACTTGTGAATCGGGCTATACTCTGCACGGAGCTGGCCTGGCTGTGTGTGTGCACGGTGTGTGGACACATCCGTTACCTTCGTGCAACCGGATCGTGGCAAGTAAGACTGCACAGTTCACAAAATACAATATCAAGTATTACCACTGTTTGAAAGTAGCTGTTTGAAATTAACGAAATGTCATATTATCAGCGAAATTTTAGTTTTAAGGACTTACCCTCAACGTCTTTAATGTATGACAGTTACACTAACGAACTTGTAAGTTAGTAATGTGGTACTTAATGTAGTTCGGTTATACATATATAGTGTTTATATATTCAGATAGTTATATGACTATACAAAATTAGTTGTTTAAAAAAAAAACTTTAATTTAATGGCATAAAACTAAATTCAGTTTATTACATCTTTACATTCGTAATAATCATCATTAAACCTTTACTCTAAGAGTTTGAAGGAAAAATTATAGAATTTATGTTTCTAGTCGTGCGTGTTTATTTTTGGGATGTCGTTGCAGGATAGTATCAAGGAAATTTAAAAAGACAACAACCTTCAATGTGTATAGGGAAAACAATGAATTGTAATTTAGTTTATGCCAAAACACACAGACAAATGTACAGGATGTAATGTAAGTAAAGTACCAAACTTCGGGAAATGATTCTATGGGTCAAAATAAAGGGAAAATAAAGAATATATATATTTTTTTAAAACGCTTCGTTTCCCAGATATGCACCTTTTGTTTCTTTACAAAATAATTCATATCTAGGTATCAGTGTGACAGATTGAGTTCAAACTTAGCATGAATTTCCCCTAAAAATTTACTATTTTAAGAAAAATAAACGATTACATACAATTATGTGTTGCACAATTTCAAACCTGAATTACCCAAAACCCGTAAATTTTTACATAAAATGTCAAGACACCTTTTTTGTAGCCCTATATGGTTGTTAGGGTTGTTGATTGCTGTGGTAATAAATGTAAATACATTCAACAAAATTAAATGTGTGTTGGTTCAGTAATAGGTCACACCAAGAAATGATTCAAATCAGCTGTTTTATCTGTTATAGGGCTGGGAGAGTACCCTCATACTTTGACATTTTCAACCCTTAAAATCTATATTTTGCAAAATCCCTTCTTAGTATACTTCTACATAATGGTCAGTTTTTCAGTCAGGACTTCTTCTTTTGTATATATATTACAGACCTGAATACTAGAAAAGTGAAAATACTGTTTTTATAAAATGGTGGGTGGCTTTTTAGCTGAAGGTTTGCTACCTACAACTTAAAGTTTCATTGTGCAGTAGGAAAGTTGACTTTCGCCACAAAACCATCTCTCAGTTCACCTTATTTACAAAACGCATGATGAACAATTACAGCAACAATAATTACGTTGTGTCATGACGTCGAAGCTTAACAAAAGCATGTAAGAGAGCTTCTCAGCCAAGTGTCCGAGTGTTAATTACTTCGTTTCGACATCTGTGTTCACTGAATAATGCAAAAGTCGTGTTTTGGCGGGAAGATTTAAACATCTCCAGTCATGTTTTCCAACAGATAGGCCGCGCAAAGTGCGAGCTCTTGGAGTCAAGATTCATATCAGCTGGTTAATTAGACTTCACGTTCTGTTTAATGAGGTGTCAAGTTCCGATAGAAAAGTAGATCCTCCCCCTCGTTTCGTCTTATCCCAGGTTGATAGACTCCGCCCACTTTTTCAAGGATATTATTTTTCTTAGAGTTCGGTCAGTGTAATTTATATACATTTAGGTTATATTCACCAATGCAATATTTTATCTAATACTAATCACCTAGAGATTTTAGAGAAATATTACATTTTTTTAAATTATTATCCTTATTTTAAATATAACCTTTCTGCTAATGTATAATTTATGATCGCCTTAACGATCAGTGGCTTCTGAGCTGAAGCACCATCCAAAAGTAGGACGAAATTACTGCAATTCTACTCTTGATGAAACCAAAACGTTTTAAACTAAAAAAAAATCGTCTTGATAAAAGGAAGTTTCGTTTCGCAACAAATACCGAAACACTTTCCAAAAAATTTAACAAAAAACGAATTTTGGGCTTAACTTTTTTAAATAACTATGCGTTACCTTATATAGATTCCGCCACGAGACTTCTTTCTTATTATAACACCTACGCGTTTCAGAGCATCTGCTCCATCTTCAGAGTTTTTTCATTCACTTGGGATCGTTGATACTTTAATTTCAACAAAATTGCGGACAAACTTACAACATTTACACAAATAACACTTAATCGACATATAAAATAACGCAACACATGGGATGCGCACCGTATCAATGTGCTAGGATAACTGACGTGTCATATCTACACCTCCGCAGCGGTGTTTATTTAATATTTCTATTTGGATTTTGATAGCCGTATCGTATAGTTTGTTCGAGGAGAAATTTAGTTGATCGTTCATTAAGTTGTGTATATCATATTTAACGACTTTATACATCTCAAATTCCTTGAACGCATCCATATATTTCTCTTTTCTGTATATATGTAGTGTTTCTAAGTTGGTTTTAAAAGCTGTGTAAGAATGCTTTTCGTCAATAAGATGGCTTGTAAAATTTTACTTATTGCCGTTAATATTCTATTTTGGCAGATGCTCTTTAAACCTTTGAAGAAAAGTTCTTCCCGTTCGGCCTATATAGAATTTATTTCATTGGTCACATTTCTGTTTCTAAATGCCTGTTTTCAACTCTAGAGGTATGTCATGTTTATGGCTGAGTAATTTCTGGAATGCCATTGTAAGATTGAGTTTTTTTTTATTATTAGATGATATTTTTGGTAATATTTTCCATATTCACTTGCTATGAAGGTCTTGTTATCTTTATGTTCCAGTGATCTTGTAATTATTTTTTAAATAATTTATCGACCATAACAATAAATTGTTGTAGGACAGTGCGCATCCCATAATGTGCCGCGTTATGTTATATGTCTATTAAGTGTTATTTGTGTAAATAATGTAAGTTTGTCCGCAATTTTGTTGAATTTTAATGCATCAACGATCTCAAGTGAGTGAAAAAACTCTGAAGATGGAGCAGATGCTCTGAAACGCGTAAGTGTTATAACAAGAAAAAAGTCACGTGGCGGAATCTATAGTTGTTATTTAAAAAAAAAATGTAACTTGGATACTAAACAAACATGATTCTTACCTTTTTCCTCACATAACCGTATATAATTAATTATTGGTTTGTTACAAAATTATTTATCTGTATCAGATTTGTATCCATCGGCCTGATATTTTGGTGTGAAATATACACTATTAAACATCTGAAAATGTTTGTAAAATTTTTCGTTTTATCTTGTAAAATAGCAGTTGAAATTTTTCGGAAAAGTTGGTAAGGATTTTTGTTCACTTACTTTTAAAGAAATAAGTGTTTGTTGCAGGTAAAACAATATTTGGCACGTCATAATGAAGTGAAACAAATAACGAATACTCTGTTGTAATTATTGTTTATATTTAGTTATACAAATGTTTAGTAAATGAATGAGTAGAATACGATGTCGTGGTAAAGCATAAAGCAATTGAGTGAAAGTTATTGCAAATTTGGCGAATAAAATAGTCGTGCAAGAGTAGAGTTAAAGTAAAAGAGTTGTTGGAGGGGGTATTGTGTTTTGTCTATGAAAAGTCTTATCGTTGGTGTGAACAGTTATTTAAAAAACGTTAATATGACAATGTAAACATTCTATTTATTTTCACAATAAACATAGAGAAAAACTGCAGGGTTCTTTTCATTTAAGACGCCAAATTACTTTAAGTGGGAAAAATCTAATGTATATTAACACTTTTAGTGCTGAGTGTGGTTAAATCCGCAAAATTTGTTCTTCTCTGTGACTGGCGCGGTTTTAACCTTACCTGTCCCTTTCACTTTACATTGGAAAAGGAGGGGGTTTAGTCGTTGTCTACACTCGATTCCACGTTCACTGTGCAGTACAGGTCTTACAGGGAAATAGACATGCTACTATCATTACAGGGAACATCTCGTTTACTGTCATGCGGGTTGCGTCAACTGACCGAACGTTGCATGATAGTTGATGTTTTTTAGTTGGCTATTATCGCTGAGGCTGTCGTATGGATAGGTTTATGGGCGCTCTGTACTGCTCGGTGAACGTGGAATCGAGTGTAGAGCAATTTGTTTTTACCTGAGTCCATGACCAGTAGCCTAAGAAAATAGCGACTACAAAGCAGTTGCTACGATCGTTCAAATTAGGCCCCCGTCTTGCTAGTCAATCATAAAAAGACCCTCCTAGGCCGTAGTACTGGAATTGAGGGATATGACCACGCTCAGCACAGAAACTGTTAATGTAGTGACTTTTTATTTAAAATAAGTAACTCTTTTTAATGCTCCTGTCAATTGGATCGTAGATGTTTTTTCCTCAATTTTTAACAATAACATCTTATAAAAATGCTCACATATTTATTTCTAGCAACTGCTATAAAAAGGAGTATACGTACATAAGTCAATCATTATAAGAAAATAGTATAGCTCATGCGAATGATATAAAATAACTACAGTTTTGAAGACATTATTGAGCAGCTGTCAACAACTAACCCCACTTCAGACAAACAGCTGATTTCGCTCATCAAGTATCGCACTTAAACAAAACCTAGCCTAGATTATACTTTGGGGCTATGTTTAAAAGTTTACCTTCAGTCAAACGAACTTCTTATAAAAACTTATTTTAATTTAAAAATACAGGCCTACCGTCGATGAAAACTTGCCCACCTATATTTTGCCTAAATGAAATGAAATGAAATGAAATGAAAAATGCTTTATTTTGCAACAAAAAATATAGTAACACAATATTCTGTACATTTGCATTCCAAAAGCATAGCTTGATTAAGCTGTCTGCTTGGTTGGGTAGTAATTTTAAACACAAAAACACACTTTACATCAAAGAAACTTAACACATTACGAATTTGCTAATCCTAAAAATAACAAACAACTTTAGAAAACATGTATTCAAAAAACAAATCTGGACTACTAATATACACATTTATTAAATTACAAAACGGCAAAATATCTTCAAAATGTATTCCATTAACGATAATAATTAGAAATTAAATTCTTGAATTAAAGCCCATCTGTATTGCCATGCTTGTTGTGAGAATTTTGCAAGCCGCACCCAATCGTGCCCATTCAAATACTTTAAAACCTCTTCCTTACTTAGCTCATGCTTTTTAAACCACCTAAATCTGAAATCTTTTAAAATTGGACATTTTCCGATAAAATGGTATGTGTCCTCGAACTGATTTAAATTACAAAGAGAGCAATTATAATTTTGTTCCTTGACCCAAGGCTTATAATTTAAGTGAAGCAAATCTCCCCTACACTTAAAAATCCATCCAATTAATTTTGAACTAAATTCATCTCTAAAATAAGTTTTATCGCCAAGGTCAAAGTCTACCTCTCTGTATAAGGCATGGTATTGACTTACTCCAGCGGCTTGTATACATTTCTGCCTAGCATCGTCCCTTATCGCCTGCCATAAGGTCATCAGTTGTCCCCTCCATAGTCCCGAATCATCTGATAACGGCACAGAATGCCTATCAGCCAAATACTGCCACTCTCGAAACCAAAATAGTTTTTTTCTAATTATTTCTTTTGATAACATCTTAGGTAGACGGTTATCGGTCATGTCCAGCACTTTTATTACGTATTTAAAATGTAACTTAAAGGCAAAAATAAATAATTTTTCAAAATTTGTCTCCAAAAACAACATATAGTTTGGTGTGTTTTGTGGCAGAAACAGAGTCCGTTTGATAAAAAAACGTAACAGCTGTTCTACCGAATCATGTTCCCGATATCCCCACACTTGGGCTCCGTAACACATGATTGACCTGGCTACAGCTTTAAAACATTCCGATTTAGTTAATAGGGAAATACTTGCATGACCCAACAAATTTACCCAAGCATGATTGATGGCATTTTTAGACGCTGTCAGTTTCTCTTCAAAATGACATTGTAAAGACAACGCGGGGGTAAGAGTCATACCAAGATATTTATACTTGTTGACACATTCAATCCTTTCACCTTTATAAAACCAACGCTCATGATACGATAATTTGCCCCCATTTCGAAAGACCATAATTTTAGATTTGTCCAAATTTATTTTCAAATTCCATGTGTCACAATACTTTTCTAAATTATTTATCATATATTGCAAAACTACAGGAGAAGAGGCCAGCAACACAATGTCATCAGCATATAACAAAACCCTGATTTTCGTGTCACCGAACTGGCAACCTCCTCCTAGAACTTCATGCAGGTCATTCATAAATAAAGAGAATAAGAGGGGACTTAACAGACATCCCTGCCTTAAGCCCTTGCTTGTTTCAAAACAATCAGACACCCCTTCCCCACACCAAACCCCTGCTGCAGTACCATTATACAAATTTTGTAAAATCCTTACAATTTTTGTGGACACTCCCAGAGAATATAATTTATAAAACAATGACTTTCGATCTATCCTATCAAAGGCCGCAGAAAAATCAACAAAAAAACAATAAAGCTTTCCCTTGTTTAATGCAAGCCTTAGATTTATCATAGACATGAGATTGAATATATTGTCAATGGTGGAATAACCTTTCCTAAACCCCGCTTGGTACTCATTCAATATATCGTTTTCCCTAACCCATTTTTCTAACCTATTTAAAATTATACCCGTAAAAAGTTTAGCAATAGCATCAATAAAACAAATACCTCTATAGTTACTTACATCATTGACATCACCTTGTTTGTGTAATGGATATACAATGGACCTTTTAAAACTTATCGGCACTATACCATTATCCCAAATTAAATTAAACATTTTTAGAATAATTTCAATTAATTTGTCTGGGGCTTGTTTATAAAATTCATAAGGAATACGATCGAACCCTGGCGCTTTACTATCTTTTGAAGCTTTTAATACCTGTTTTATTTCACCCATATCGATCGTTTTATCTAGACAGTTAACTTGGAAAAATGGTTCTGCAAACAAAACAGGCTGCATACTTATGACGGGATCAAGCAGCATTTTAAAGTGTCTAACCCAGTCTCCCACCTTAATATTGTTTCCCACATAATTCATTCCTTTTTTTAAATTTTTCGCGGCCTCCCAAAATTCCTTTGTATTCTTAACATTTTGTAGTTTTTTAATCAACTCTTGGTTAAACTGTTTCTTTTTCAAATCCCTTATTTTACTATAATCCTTGTTAGCTTCTAAATATAATTTTTTGACATAAATATTATTGTATCCCCTGTATAGATTTAATAATTTGAATACTTTAGTTCTAGCCTTATCACACTCTTTGTCAAACCATTGGTTTTTCCCCCTAAACGCGCTTTTCTTACCCCTATTTTGTTTACCCTGGTGCGCAGCCCCTCTCACAATGTCCGTTATATCGTCTAGCATTACCTGCACATTTTCGTTAGAACCTACTAAGTTTAATCTACTTTCTACCTTATTTTTATAAAACCTATCATCCGATACTGACCACATTAATTTAGGTAACATTGGGAAACTTTTTACTCCCTTTATATTATTATTTAATTGCGCATATATCTCAAGCTGTATTGGTAGATGGTCCGATCCAATAAATTCTTTTACACACATATCCTTAACCAAATCTAAACTGTTTACTGAAATACTTGCTAAATCAATTACAGAGGATCCCACGTTACTAATAAAAGTGTATTGCCCTTTATCGTCTGAGGTTGTGCGCCCATTCAAAATGACTTGCCCATAATTGTCACAAAACTCCAAATATTTGTTCCCCCTCATATTGCAAATTGTGTCTTTAGATTCACGAAATTCTTTAATATTGCTTAAACTACTTATAAGATTAACATTTATATTTTGTTTGTTTGCAGTTCTTGCATTACAATCACCAATAATAATAAAACTAATGTTTGAATTAGAACTAACATAATCTGATAATGCACTGAAATCTCTTTCCCAACAGTTATAATTTAAATAAATGGGTAAAATGCGAGTATTATGGGATTTTTTTAACTTAACTTCTACAGCATGAGCTGGATCATTATGAACAAAATTTATATTATTTACAAAATTGGATTTTAAATTAATTCCAACTAAACAACCTCCTCGAGGCCTCCCGAAAATACCCTCCTTAATTGCTGGTATTAATTTTAACTTAAAATTACTAAAATATTTTCTTAAAAAATAAAAATCTACTTCTGTAATAAAAGTTTCTAACAAAATTATTATGTCGTAATCTAACAAAAAATTAATTAACTTAAAGTCACTGATTTTATTCTTTAGCCCGTGCACATTGTACGATAAGATTCTAATTGATTCATCACCTCTAGATGTTTTCTTGAGCGATGTTTGTTGATAGGTGCGGTTGCTTTCTCACTTCCTTTCTTCCACCGTTGCAGTCGACATTGTTGCTCTAGAGCCGTTGTTGTGTTGTTGCTGTTCTTGGTTTTCCTCCAGATCATGAATGAATGCAGATAGGTCTACTTTCAGCAGTTCTCGTATCTTTGCACAGCCGTCATCCTGCCCCGCCATCAGGTTGCCTTCGTTCCAGAAGAAATGGTGTCCTTCGACGATCAGGCGATCAAATACTATCGGCATCCGCCGTCGGCCTACTAGTCGTTCCAGTTCTCCTCTGACCGCCATCAATTGCCTTCTCTTTCTCCTTACTTCTTTAGTATAATCGCGGTAGACAAAGTAACCCGTTCCTTTTAACTTCTTTGCATTTCTCATTACGAAGTCGACGTCAGCATCGTCTGGAAGGTGCGCTATTAGTAACCCACTTGTTCCAAGGGGATGTGCGCGGTTAATCCAAAGGTTGCTATGACATTGCAACATATTTACACAAAATTCTTTGACTATTCTTAGGCAGTCATCACCCTTATTATGTCTGATACCTCTAAATATGAGATTGTTTCTTCTAGATCGCCCCTCTAAATCATCTAACCTATCTATAATGAGTTTCTCTCTATCTTTAATTAAGTGCAACTCCTTCCTCAAAATTTCATTTTCATTTTTTAAAATTTTAATGTCTTCAGCCACTACATTAAAATCTTCCTTCGTTGCCAAAGACGACAATTTACTATCTAGAAGGGTACCCATAGCCGCCATTAACTCACTATGTGTCAAATCTCCTACTTTACTGTCCCCCATTGTCTTGTCGCTTATATAAATCTCTTCCGGCGAAACTACCCTTTTACGTTTAATCTCATTATTCGTTTTTGGTGTAAAAAAAATCAGTAATTGCCTTATTATCCATAAATTAACTAAACGTGTAGTAATCAAAACATACGATAGTTTGTACACGTCACAGATGAAGTTGGCAACACAGACCGGCTGTTATCTACCTGTACCTTACCTGCCCGTTGTAACCGACAAACAACTTATTAACAAACTTTTTCAATCTATAAAAATATTTACACAACTTATGTCTATAACTTCATATATTATCCACAGTCTTTAATCGCAATTCACAATTCACTTATTTACACACAATTTACTGTTTACCACATAAAATCACTAAATACCCAAGAGCTAGTTACACACATGTTTCACTCGTTTGAAATCAGTACTACCAACCCAGTATTTTGCCTAAATGGCTGTATTTAAAATATTTGACGGTCAAATGTATGCTATTTTGTTTTATTTTCCAAATTTTAAGTGATCAGTTGAGGGCTCTGTACATTTACCATTTTGAAAATACCTTACGGCATACAGTTGGATATAGTGTGTTGGTCGTAGGAAGCATTTGTAAGACATATACACCGACTTCTATCCTCAAAACAAGTCATACAGCCTACATTTGTTCTAAAAAACATTAAACTTAATACTTTGAAGTTATATTTTCTCATGTGTATCAAAAGTCTGCTCGTGATTTTTCAATTGATCTTACTGGTGCAAGTAACAAATAAATCCTCTTCAAGTCATAAAAAGATCAGTTATAAATGTTGAGCATACGACGTGTATTATAAATCATTTTAGTAAACTACTTTAACGCTGAAAGGCACAGAACTCTTTCCATGCTAGTCTAAACCGGCTTATTATTTCTAATGCAATTCTGGCCATCCAAGGACTGCGTCAATCCTTTAGAAAATCTATTAAGATATTGTATTACTTAATTTGTTTGAATTCAACTTGAAAACCCAAGTTTGGTTTCAAAGGATTACAAATCTATACAAGAAAGAATTATATATGTAGAGTATCATGAAAAAATCTTTTAATTCTGTGGCAACCACCAAAAAAATTGACAGTCAATTATAAGATTTTCTTAATCTCAAATGTTCTCGATTTCAGCACATATTGTATCACACGACATCATACTACAGTAGGTATATAAACCTGCTTGAAAAGAACCCGATAAAAGAATATAAGCTCCGTTTCTAATCACAAAGTTTAAAATTACGTCTAGAGCGTAAAATCTTTTAACTAAACAAAGAAATCTTATGCAATAATATAGAACCGGAATAGAATAACTGCCTTAATAAAATCCTTGTGGTGCATCGATTAAAATTTCTTGAATATACCTTAAAACATGAATTAATTTTAAATAACGTGACTATTTGAGTTACTATTTTTAGAATAATTGGTTTTACTTTAAAATATAAAAAAATTATTTTCTACCTACTGAGGTTTTCTTTGCAATTTGATTTAGAACACAATCCAAGTTATCTAATACAGTATTTTATAATTCGTAATAGAGAATGATTACAGCTTACAGTTGAAATTTCGGCATTATTATTTAAATAATCAATAATCAACATTTCAAACAAATTTTAATATTACCAACTAAAGGAAACAATATAACATGTAACACCAGATGTTTGACTTATAATACAGTACGCCTTTTTGCTTTTACCTAATCTAAAAAAACTGTGAGGAATGATTACCTGATTCTAACTTTGCCAAATTGTTTGAAAATATTCGTGTTTTGGTTCATTGTAGGCCTGACCTAAAATTATTTTAAGTTTTTTACCCAAATTAGCTGTTTTTAACCCGCGACGCAAACAGAGGGTGTTATAAGTTTGTTTTTGAATGGTGACTGTATCGAGAGTGTTTTTAGCTATGATTCAAGAAAATCTGTTTAGCCGTTCGGGTTTTTTTTTAATTTTAAATTTGCCTGTTATATTTATAATATGTTGCAATAGATATTTGAATTTTAAATTATAATACAGTAAGAATTTTTTGTAGATTTTTGTTTGTATTTGCTTTTAGTTTGTAATCTAACCTAACAATCTGTTGGTTGTAAAAGAATAATAAATAGATTCTAAATTTGCTAAGTTGGTTGCTATGGTAATCAATGTAAACAAACATGTGTCGGCAAGTTTTTGATATAACAGCTGTTTTATCTGTTATAGGAGTGGAAGTGAACCGAAAATGTTCACTATTTTTACTCTAATCTAACATTAGCAACATAATTTCTTAATGTTCCTTTATGATCTTATAAGAATATACTTTTAAATTTTCGTATTTTTATCTTAAGTAGTTTAGGTTTGCGTTGATTCTATGCTAGTCAGTCAAGACGAAGCCGCGTATGGATATACAGGGTGTTTGAAAAGTCTGGAAACAGCTTTATATCTCAAAATGTACGAGTCTTATGAGATAGAAATAAAAGCAGTTATTCACAACCATAAAAGAACCACTTTTGGTGATTTTGAAATTTTTGTACGCCATCCTGGGATAAGCTTCATTTTTTTAAATGGGAAGGTGGTTATGTGATCCATCATTTCGATGTAGAATTTCAAGAGAAAACCAACGGTGAAATTTGCACATCTATATCTTTAACCGATTAAAAATGGCGGCCAAAAACAACGAAATCGTGTTTTCCGGGTTTGCCCCATTTTGTTGTACTATTATTATTTTTTTTAAATATTAATTCTTCTTCTTTTTGGATTTAGAATTAAATAAGCTTTCAAACGATATACCAACAACTGTATTTGGTTGAACCACTCGAAATCAATTTCGAAAAAAATCAAAATGGCTGTAACTCAAAATTTTTAAATACTCCCAAATATCGTTGTGTGGCAAATCGTTTGAAAGCTTATTTAATTCTGAATCCAAAAAGAAGAAGACTTAATTTTTTTTAAACAGTACAGAAAAATGGGGAAAACTCGGAAAAAATGATTTCGTTGTTTTTGGCCGCCATTTTTAATCGGTTAAAGATATGGTGTGAAAATTTCACCGTTGGTTTTCTCTTGATATTCTACATCGAAATGATGTATCACATGACCACCTTCCTATTTAAAAAATGAAGTTAATTCTAAGATGGCGGACAAAAATTTCAAACTAACCAAAAAGTGGTTCTTTTATGTTTGTGAATATCTGCTTTTATTTCTATCTCATAAGACTCGTACATTTTGAGATATTAAGCTGTTTCCAGATTTTTCAAACACCCTCGGATATATCTATCCGTCTCACTTTTTTAAGGACTCGATAGCTGCTATAATTTTGCACAAATGATTTCCAATTTGAAACGTTAAATATTCAGATGGATAATCCCTGTTGAGTAAAAACATCAGTTTATAATGCAGTATGATAAAAAAATACATTATTTCCTTAGTGGAAAAATGATCGATTCCGTCTAAAATCTCATAAAAGTCATCAAAATCTGTTTTCTGGAACTTTTTTTAATAACTGCAACCCTTAACTTAATTTGTGTAAGTAAATGCGAGCTTCGAAATCTACTGGCACCTGCAAGCCGAGTATAAAATCTATCAGATTAGCAAAAAGTGATACATAATAAAAATAGATGGAAAATCTAGATAGAGGCAAAATTGAATCCAGATTTTAAAAAAGGAAATGTTTTTAATCTTCATAATTTTTTAAACACGGAAAAATACTATATCCGTTTGAAGTTTGTTGTTTAACGGGTTTCTGTATAACAAAGGGAAACAATAAGGTACCCATATAGTGTTATTGTAAATCTCCTAAATCTATTCATACAATAAAATCGTGTCTGTCCGTGACTGCATCAACCTCTGAACGTATAAAGGCTAGGTTTGAGCCATTAAGAGCAGAATTTCTTCGGAAAGGTTTAGGTGAAAACCACGTTCGAAAAAGTACATTCGTTCAAAAGTTGTAACGTCATTTGTGACAAAAAATTACCATTTCGTCTTATTTTGGGTACGTTTCTGCTGTGATAGCATCTATATTAAATTTGAGATACTTATTGTATTCAGTTCGCTGAGTTCTTTCAAACGCCCGCTGAACAGATTCTAAAGGTTGCATAGTTCAGGAGTTATAACACAAAAAATGTACGTTATAAACATTTTGGTTTACCGACGTTTTAAACATCTGAAGCTTTTCAACGGTAGGTTTTAGGAAAGATCTGAGAACACCGTGGCGATTGTAAATTAAATTTTCTACAACTTTTGTATTTGAAATTTTTTCTCTGCCGTGATCTAAGGGTTCAAAAATATAAAAAAAAACAATTGGTAGTTATTGTTGATATTTTTCCTTTAAGGCATTTTCGGCCGTAACTTTTGAACCGCTTGAGGAAACAAGTAGTGTGCGGAAGTCTACAATGTTTACTCATAGTATTTTGTCATTCCATTTTTTCACGTGCAAAAGTCGCAGATACAGCGGGTATTATATAAAGCCTTTAATAATCTAACAACAGTATTGTCGAATTATGTCTCTATTTGATAGAACATGTAGTATGTTTCAGTGTAAGATTTGATATTGTTGTTGGTTTTGTAGTAAAGCGATAATAAAATTTACTTAGGCCAGCTTACATTTTTTGAAAATTGTAAAAAAAAAGTAAAAAATTTTTTCACTGCAAGGGGTGAAATCGAGCCCGTTTAAAATTGTTGAAAATCTTCTAAATATTAACAAAATCTTTTGACTCTTTTACAACTGCATTCTTTAGCGAAAGGGCGAATGCAATAATTGTACAATGCTCGGCTTATGGAAATAAATAGGAATTTCGAAGTCTGCCTGTGTTTTTCTATACCGAGGCGTATATCTCTGATTGTTCTTTTAGCTAAGAAATGCAATTGTAAAAAGGTCAGTTTCCAAGTGGCGCACACAGTAGCAGCTTGAACAAATAATTGATTACACCAATACCATCTTATCGTTAAAACTAACCTGACACCCTTTGATACCAATTATACATCTTTCCGGTTTTGAAACGACCCAAGTAATATTAAGGCGCGAAAACAAGTTGTTGGCAATCAGAAATCAAAAAGATTACTTCATAAAACAGATAAACTTTTATGACTCTGCAGAACTAGTTTCAAAAGTGACAATTAGTCTTAAAACCAATGATAGACTTTAGACTACTTGATTAAAACATGTTGCCAACGTGATGGCTTAAATTATTATGGCAACGTAATTCTAACACGTTATCACTTTGGTCGCGCAATTAAGCGCTGGAATTGATTTTATTATATATATTATAAGTAACGGTAGGGTGTCATTGCTCTCTCTATATATATTCGATTAATAATGTTATTACCCTTCGTGCAATGCTCACTTGATTACATTCTTTAATTTCTCATTCATTTTGATTGGTTTGTATATAATGTTTTTAACTTTAATAATACAGATTCGCTGCAGCTGAGTTATTTGGTTGGCATTTAGAAATGATCAAATCAAGTCACCCCAAAGGAAATTATCTGCATGACTATGTATGGATTTTCTCTTTCTTCCACTCAAAACTTGTAAGACATTTGATTATAATCAGCAATTTCTTTAAATGTATAACATTCACAGTGTAGAATTGGGGGAGCCGAGTGGACGAGAGGTAAATGAGCTAGTCCAGTCTCATAAAGTTTGAAACTCTGACACAGTTTGAGTCAGACCTAGTTATTGGATATTGATTTATCTGCCCTCTACCCTGACTCCATTCGTTCAAAGTGCAAACGTTAAAAGTAAAGTCTCTATTAATGTTTAAAATTTAGATTTTAAAAAACATTGTAAGTAAAATAAATGTAATATTTTCTGCACGAGCTTCCATTTTTAGGGAATTTCGATAGGAAATATGAGCTATGACATTGGCCCTTAAGGTGAGACCTAAGGTCAAGAGTAGTAAATGAGCACCGATCATGGTTCCCAGAACACGTTTGTGGTGTCATTAAAAATGTTATACATAATATGTAGGCCTCAGTTTAAGTCCGATTTGATTCAAATTTGGTACACACGTTGGTTGTCTAAAACACTCGGACGAGTTCATTAGCCAAAACAATCCAATAACCGGAAGTACGTTTTTCGACCGGACGTAACTATTTTTCTTACTATAATGAATCTTTTTTGGGGTTTCATCTCAAAAAAAAAAAATATGCCTAGGATATTATTCTGCACATTTTTTTACACGACTTTATATTTAGCTTGGTTACCCCAAAATCGATCAAAAGGTAAAATACCATAAAAGTACTGTATTCAGTGTATGTGGGGGATTTTACCAAGCAGGTATATCTTCTGATCCGAGGCCAAGTTTGTACGCTGCGAGCGAAGCGAAGCAGTACATAAACCGAAGTCGCAAGGTCAAGGTGCAAAAATGAGCACGTGAGTCGAAGATGGAGGCTTAGGTGCAAACAAATTATACTGATATACTTCGTACACGGAGGCAGCTATTCGGCGCCTTCGTGAGTAGACCAATTTCCCAAATTAGTTTTAACAAAGATTGTGGTCATACAAACGTATAGCCTACATATGTGTTTTACTGTCAATTTAAAATGTTAGCAATATGGGCACAGTTTGAATATAATAATGTTTACCTTCAATTTCAAATTCAACTGGGCTGGATTGAAATTTTCGGGATTTTCAGCAACCACGGAGAAACTTACCGGGCGATACTTTTCATTACACGACCACAAAAAAGTAATAAACTTTTAATCATAACATCTTTTTATTTCAGAAAATAACACATCTTCAATTGGTTCTTACAATTTGAACTCAATGCATTGCTATATTTTATTTAAAACAATTACTAACTTATTATTTGAAATTCATGTTTATTATGCAATAGTGTAAGATAAAAAAACTGGTAGCACGTCATCACTTACTTGTTTGATTTTTTTGTTATTTTTCAATTGAAAAAAACTGGTTGTATAAAATTTCATAACATTCTTGCGATTTTCTTGGCAAGAAATTCGTAGTTATTTCTTGTCATTGTTTACAAATATTATCTGGAATACCAGGTTCATTATATTCGAACTCCAAGCTAGTTTGGGCTGATTGAACCTTTCGCTAACATAAGCGGGTCAATCAGCCCAAAGCTCAACTAGCCCAAACTATTATATTTTATTCATTTCTTTGGGCCAGTTGATCTTCTGTCGTTTTTAGACTGATTGAATTTTAGGCCAGTTGAACCCATCTCTACTCATCACTGAACTCCATTATGGAAATATTTAGAACACAAAAGATGCATAAACCATTATGTTTACTCTTATTTTAGACTTTCTAACTAACTTCTCATAAATAAACGTGTTATTGTTAAAATCAGAATTGTTTATATAAACTGATATGTTTATTATTTTTTGTAAAATGGTGCACGGAAAATGTACGGTGTAGTACACAGAAAATAAGAACTTCGGCCTACTTGTTAATTTAAATTATAAATTTTCACATGATTACTAACTTACATTGTATTTTGTTATAGACTAGTAGACCCGGCAATGCTTGATTTAATTTTAAGGGTAGTTATTCCATTAAGTCCCTTTGACTTAAGTAATCGAATTGGAAATGTTTTTTAAATTTTATATTAATTAAGAATAATATTTAATAATATTCGCTTTATAGTTTGTGCGAATTTAGTACAATTTAATAATTTATTTTGATTGTATAGGAGTAGCTACCCAATTTAAAAATGTTTGTTTGTAGAGATCATGTTCTTTAAAAGTTCCTAGAAGGCTACTAATATGTGTAAATTGTGAAATTTTATGGAAATTTATTGAGTAGTTTTTGAGAATATAGAAAAAGTAAATGTTTGGATTACTATTTAATTTTAAGGATAGTTATTCCATTTCATCCCTTTGACTTAAGTAATGAAATTGCAAATCATTTTGTATATACTTAAAAAATAATATTACATAAATTTAGTTTTATAGCTTGTAGGAAGTAAGTTTAATTTATATTTGTATATTGGTAGCAACCTCAATTCAACCTCTTAGACTCTAGTATTTTTAACGTCTAAACACTCCTGGCAATGATATGGATAAACTGTGAAACTTTTAGTGAAATCGGTCGAATAGTTTTCGAGTCTATAGAGAACAAATAAACAAAGAAGCAAAGAAACATTTATTTTTATATAAAGAGATTCTTGCTTTTGTTAGAATTTTAGCTGAATGTATTTTTATTCAACAATTCTAACAAAAATTATCGTTTCAAAAATCAAAATGTAAAATCCCACCTCTAAAGATTTTATTATTTCTGGACTGCTCGAGCAATTGAATTATTTCTTCGGGTCACCGGAATACTATCCCCCAGAAAACTACCCCCCCAAGCAGGTTCCTACGTCATTTTGACGTCAGAGATCGGGGGGGCAGTTTTCCAGTCACGCACACTCAAGTTTCGATGCGTTTGTATTATCACTTTATATAATTAGAATAAAAAAAAAACTAGAGGACTAACCTAAACTGTTTAGTCACAGTATGTTTCCGATAACAATATAATTGTAGGAACCTGCTTGGGGGGATAGTTTTCCGGGGGGTAGTATTCCGGCGACCCGCTTTTGCTAGGGGGGGTAGTATTCCAGTCGCGGACACGGCTCCCATATTGGTTAGTTGGCAGATTTCGTGACGTCACGTTTCACCTGGGGGGTAGTATTCCGCATCCCCATTTCTTCATCGTCATTAAAAATAAAATCTATAAAATCTTAATAAATAAGCATAGTATACAATCAGCGTATACAGTTCTAAACTATTCTATACTTTTAACTTGTTATCGGGTGCTTCAATTAGCTTATAGCTTAGTCGGTAGGGTAGCTAAGTTTATTCTGCCGACAAAGGCTTGGTGGAACACATTTCTTTAATTTATCGGGAAAATACCTATATCTGGAACTTGTCGGGCACTTGTCTGGAGATTGTACAACCGGCCCTGAACGTTCTGAACTACCAATTCACTTCTAAATACTGTGCAGGCATTTATCAATTCGCTTCCATGACGTCATCGCTACCTGCGCTCTAAGATTACAGGATACAAATTACAAACTCGTGCAGAGAAGGTTCGTGCCACTACTTTAGTTCGAAATTGATCTTCAAACATTAAAATGATATTTATATGAGCATACTTTGTGATGAAGTAGATTGTCTAAATCCCATTTACAGTTTTTGCTTGCTCTAATTAATTAATCTGTTGAAATAAGTTGTCCTTCTCCTCGATGATGAACACACATCGGCTTGAAGGAAGTGTAGGCTACTTTCAAACGATCCCAAAGGTAAATAATTTGATCTCGCATCTGAACCGCTGACGTGAGTTGAGTGAATTTCCAAAATTAAGTTTACTTGTTTCAACTAAATATTTGGGAAATTGGTTTACTCACGAAGGCGCTGAATAGCTTTGACCACAAAATTCATCGCAAAATTATTTCGAATTCCGATTATTAGAACGTACAATTCATAGTATTTCCAACCTTCAACTTGTTACCACTGTCCTTTCGTGATCAATTTAATTACCAATAGGGTACAGTCTACCTGGCATAAAGTGTAGAAGGAAAACCACAAACAAACAACAAGGGATTTTTTGTACATACATTTTTTTACGGAATAAGAATGTACTTTAACGATATTCTTCCTTCTAGTTCCCCACTTTATCCTCCTTCTCAAATTAGTACCTTGTTATGTCTACACATTTTTGAAATTTTCCTGGACAGTGACGTCGCCATGATGTGGCAGAAGGTGTCACCTCCTCCTCCCCCCTCCAATGTGTAAAACCATAAAGTTTGGAAATTTGAGATTAGAGAACTTACTTGAAACTGCGAATACTTTATTAAAACATTTTACTCAAAGATTTACTCAAATTTAAAACTAAAAAATTAGTATTTTATCAACAATGTTGTGTTTGGATAGAAAAGAAAATTATTGTTGTCAAGTGTTAA
>JAGFPH010001095.1:176880-188311 GCA_018207615.1 Philaenus spumarius | reverse complement strand
ATATATATATATATATATATATATATATATATATATATATATATATAACTTGAGTTACCAGGAAGGCAATGATAAACACGCCAGTAGCGTACAACTTCAATAAAAATAGAAGTGTAGTTTTTTTACTGAAACGCAAACACACCAACTTATTATGTTTATAATAAAGGATACGGCCATTCGTGTCAACGATTGTTTATGAACTCTATAAGAGAAAAAAATCATATAAGACTACAATAATTTCTATCTCGATACGCCAGAACAAACATCCAATACCTAACCTGAAATTACAATCGCTGCTATAATATCGTGTAATTGGCATATATATGAATGCATGTAATTTAGACATTAAATTGAACCATGTCTGACTGATGGAATCGTTCCAGTATAAATCAAAGCCATTCTTCTCGGACACTTCGCGTTGCACTTGTCACATGAGCATGTTTAAATAAATAACTTGATTGATAAGTCATGACGTTTAAGAAGTCGTCAAAGCGGACAGTAATGGAATGTGCATGTAAGTCAGAAACGTACCTTTTCTTTCAACTATTGCAAAATACTATTGCTGATAAAACTACAGGAGCACTATGCGTGCTTCGCAGGCCGATCAAAGTGGAACTATTAAATTTACTACGTGTCATCCAGAGAATACGCAAAATAAATTAGAAAGAAAGAAGTCGAGGGACTGCTGACAGAAGTGAATATAAATCGTTGATTATACTAGTTAAATTCGAAATTTAATCATTATATTTATATTTTCACATTTGAAATTTAAATCCCACAAATTAAAAACTGAAATAAACATGATTTTTTGTAGACAAATAATAACTAAAAAAGCATAATTTTACGTTAGGCCTATATTGAACCAACACAAGTTTCTTTAATACATTTACATTCATTACCATGGCAACCAAGTTAGGAAATGTAGCCATTTAAAAAAATGAGTAAGGACTAAGACCATTTTAGTGGTACACTAATTTATCACAACTTACAAAATTAGGAAACGCAATGTCAATTTCAGAGGTGTTACCAAGTAAACTATTTTAACACAACTTATAAAATGAGGAAGCGTAATGTCAGTTTCATCAATTGAGTGGTGTGACTAAATCCATAAAAGTAATGAGTTTAAGACTTTGAATTTACGACTGCCTATTTTATTTCGTCAATTTCTTTTTCTTTGACGATCAGCTGTTAAATTCAAATTCTGGTTTATGTACGTGTGCAAACCAAAGAAAAAGAATAAATCATCGACGAAATCAAAATCGCAAAGCGTATAACTTTAAGAGCATATCGCGAGTTCGTATATTTTACCTCGTCCAAACGGTGCGCCTCAAGAAGTTTTGACTTCAACAAGTATATTTACTTGAATAGAATTATTTAAAACATTGTTAGATTTACACGTGCAACCATTTAATGGTAATATGTGCATGGTAGTTATCCATACGACAGTCTCAGCTACACTAGCCAACTAAAAAACATCAACTCCCATGCAATGCTCGGTCAGTTGACGCAACCCGCATGACAATAAACGTGATCTTCCTTGTAATGGTAGTAGCATGTCTATTCTCCCGTAAGACCTGTACTGCACGGTTAACATGGAATCGAGTGTAACAAGATCCGGAGTCGCGAACCGTTTGTTGAAGAGTGCACACTGGCCTACATGTAGCAGATATCGTGTGTTTTATAACTTGTAAACGTGTATTTGTGTCAACGTGTTTTGTTATTGTAACATTTTGAGGTTGATCAAATATTGTGGTGGACAGGGTTTGACAATGATTTGGTTATGAATGTGGGAAGATGCTGAAACGAATTATTATTAATGTTTGTAAGTATTGATGGTGATTGCTAAATTAGTAAGGCCCAACTTTTTAGGATGGGTGGGGGAAAAGAAGAAAACAAACAATGTAATCTAGCTTACGTTTGGTTTTGAAGTTGGCTTAAGTACTATTATTGTTAAAACAAACAAAGAAAGACGAACTTAGAATGTGACTAGTTATATTATAGAACGAGGGGAATAAAGTATTTGTTTGGTCAACGAGGTGACATGTAAAATGAATGTAGATATGTGTATGAATGACTAGTGAAGTGAACAGTGTTTGATAAATAAATTAAACAGAGGAATGGACTGTGAGTCGGAACAATCAACGGAACTTTGGCAACGTCCATTAATATTGTGTTTCGTTCCGAGTGCGAAGAAATGAATAAGGACATGGTGATATAAATTTAACTTTTTAAATAAACTAATAATAAAACAATTCCAGATATGTAATCAAATAACGATAAAATGTGAAGAATACTACGAAATTCTGAACAATACTGTGTATATATAAACTTATTAACGTATTTTAAATAGAAAACACAATCCAGTACAGTGGCAAACAAGATAGGTCTTAAAGTGTATAGCAGGCAGTGTTACAATGGTAGGATTGGGCAATTAAACATTTTATTTAGGGAGTCTTATAGCAAATACCAATAGCAACCAGACATATACTTTTAATTTTAAAAAGTAGAAGTGAAACTTTAATGAAACTAAAGCAAGCAATTAATTATAAAAAGGGACAAAAAAGAAGTTTCAAACACGCAATAAAACGATACATAAGATAAAAAAAATAATGTTACAAATCATCATACAATAAAATTTCTAAGTAATATATAACCATAATTTAATTCCGTTTTGAAGACAATATAAATTTGAGCTTTGCCTAAAAATCTGTGGTATGTTGAACTTTTTAATTAACAATTAATTGATTCTGAAGTGTAAACTCAAATTAATTAAATATTTTGTATTGAACTCTAGGCTAAACACTTTTAGTAAATAAGATTTTATTGTTTTAAATATAAGGGACAATATGATTGCATAGGTAGTAATAGCTAGGCCCATTAACTTTGAGATAAGAGTAATTGTAATTTATTTGAGTTTGTATTTTTTTTTTTAATAGTGGAAAAAAAGTGTTAACTAGTGAAAAGATGAAATACTTTTTCGAGACTTCGGCTCGTCCGAACAGAACAAACGAATTGAAATAAAATTAAAGTTAAAAGTTACTTTTGATTTGTTACATTTAGTTAAAAAATGAGTGGGTGAATAGTTATTGTTTTCGAATTTGCTTTGAAAGCTTTTTTCCCAGAAGGTCCCAAGTAGTCCCCAAAACCCCAAAACATATAAAATGATACCAAACACTGAATTTTCAAAATGTTGATTCAAAAACGAGATCCCGATGCGGACTTTTAAACTGTCGAAATCGGTTTTCCCATACCCAAAAACATATGAAACGAAACCCCTTACTGTATTTTAATAATTTTGACCCAAAAACGTGACCCTGACTCACTACGACTTCCGCTAGAAATCTCAAAAGATTTTTAATTCTCCGCAATAAAATTATGGAGATTTTTTTTTAGACGTCTGTAAGTGCTTTTATCGTGTTTACAGGAAAACAGATACACACAAAAATATCGCTAGATTTCTATACTTCAATGCGAGCCGAAGTAATTGTAATTTATTAATATTGTATTATGTATTTGTACATTTTAACTGTAATCACAATTGTTTTTAAATATTAAAAAGCTCCGTATGGAACGATTCCTATTAAAAAAACCTTATATGATCTGATAATGGGCTCGCGCAGACCGAAACTGCAGTAAACATTGAAATCAACAGTGGATTAGTGTCACTTACCCGGAAAAAAGGTAATATAAATTTGTTTAAAAGAAACAAACGAATAACATTTGGGCCATTACAATAAAGCTTCTGTACTTTTCCTAAGTAGAATGATAACCTGAGCCAAAATGTGAGAATAGTGGTGATTTAAGTTTGTCAGGGATTTAAAAAAAATAATAATAATAAAGATGCTTGTTTTTGCAAACTTGTAATAAAATATATATAGCCTAATAAATTTACGCGACGTTTTCCGTGTGTGCCACTACAACTTCAAAACCCTCTCCCGCAGACCAATGATAGTTATGGTATGGTAGCCCTTCATCCCCTCGAAGAAGGTTTTGGTTTGGAACTGCAGGGGTCAGAGATATGACCGCGTCGAACCAGTGAACATCTTATGGTTAGTCGGTGAAGCTGGGAATCGACACCGAAGTGGCCGAAACTAGCCAGAGTGTTCCTGCATTTTCTAGAAGAATGTTAATGCAGTTTCTAGAAGAATGTTCCTGTTATACAGTCTCGAGAATGTGAAAACTGTTGTAGAATGTTCCATGATCTTCCTGACGGTTCGAGAACATTCAGAAGATTTTGAACAATCGAAGGGATTACCTGTTCGAAAACGTCGTGAAAGTTGTAGAATGTTCTAGAAACCGGAAACGGGCTCTTCACCTAAAACTTGTTGACCTAAAACTTGTTATTTTAACATTATTGAGCAGAGTGAGCGAAGCTCTTATACTACACTCTGGCTTTTTATTTCCACATACTCCTCCTGAACGGCTGAACTGATCCGCACGAAATATGGTACGGTCATAGTAACCAACTATGGGAAGGTATAAATCTAAAATGGTCCAAATCGGACGTCAGGACCATTTTTACCCTACGGCCCATTACAATGTTACAATGTTATTTTAATAGAAGAGATATTTTATTTGGTTTATGTACTGTGTGTTGATTATACAGCTGTTAAAAGGATCAGCTAACTTCAGACTGTTACTATCAGCTGTTTGTAAATACAATAGTTTTATGTGCAATTATTGTTTTGCAGCTGTTTGTAAATTCAGTAGTTTTTTGTGCAATTGTTGTTTTGTTTAAGTCAGTGGTTTGTTTACTTGCAAAATCGATTCGTGGTTATATTTCTCCAAAGAATTGATTAAAAAAATACTTGCTCCGCTCAATATTGCAATCAGACAACTGCATTGCATACCTAGAATATAGGAGAGAGAAAAAGCATTTGCATTACGATTGTTTGCGTCTAGTGTGTAAAATATTGTCCGTATGAAATATGTTAGGTAAAATACAAACAGTTTGGTGGAATTGTGGTACTGCTGATCATTTATGTAAGCCAAAATGTCAAACATTGGTTGATTCACTATACGTTGTTGGACCCTTGAGCTCTCAATTTTTCTTTGATTCTTTATTCATATCTCTGAGGGAAGTCGCAGGTACACCTGAAAGTCGTTAAATAAAAAAAGAACATTCCAAATTTGATACCTCATTTAGTTCCAAAGTTATAATATTTGTTTTTACACATACAAAATGGCGGAGAGTGTTGAAGAAACTCGATTTAGAAATTAAATTCAAATTAACTTCTTTTCATTATTTTGATACCTGTGAAGTAGACCACCTCATGGAAACCCTTCATAAATGGTTGGCTATTTCGTATCAATGTGTATAAAATGGAAGACAATATGTGAATTACTCTTTACAACATATTTATTTTCATTCGCCACACTATAGTGTAGATTTCCAACCTGACTTTCTAGTGATTACATTTAATTAACATATTTCAAACATAAAATGTTATTTCTTCTTTGTTCTTTGGGATTATTAATGTCTTTGTAAGATGCGCCGTAGCGTAGCATTGCATAAATAACACGTTTGTAATAATTTATCATAAAAGAAATTACAAATTGCGCGATAAAAAACATTGCAAAGAGGTTATAATCCGTGATATGTGGGAGGCACTGCCTCCAGCAGTGGACGTCTAATACATGTGGCATTGGCTGTAACTACGGAGAGACTCTGAAGTTGATCTTTCTAAATAAAGATATAAATCTTTAAACAGACGTTGTTTAATACCAGATATTCTAGCGCTATAAATAGATCATCTAACGGTGGAGTTAAGAACTATATTCTATTTAACTGACCAACTGGAACTTGTCATTTGCAAGGTAAACAAAGTATGAGTTAGTGGTTTTGAGCTGAATTGAAAAGATACAAGTTGTGCGTTTGCTGTAATAATTATTTAGAAATTATCGCAGGAAATTAGGTTAAACGTATTTTTACAATGTAATTTATGGAATTGTTAAATTCAGTAAGTTAAATAGGCCACTTACTTTACAGCACAGTGGCCTATAACCTAAACAATTAAATTGCTGGTTTCGAAGGAACTCAAATTATAGCTTAACTTCTATTTGTTCAGTGTTTGTATCTAAATTCACCGTCTACATTCTTTGTAAACATAATTTAAAAGACTACACAGATTCTGATTCTGATTCAAGGCCGACTGCCGGGATGCAAACTCGCTAAGCCAAGCAGACTATAGTTCGTGGCCGCAGTGTCGTAACTTGCAAAGCGCACTCCATAATCCGAGGCAGCAATGGCGTGGTGAAAATAGCCCAGTCAATAAAGGGTTTGAGTGGGAAATAATTAGTGAAAAGCTGATTTTTTCATAGATGTTAGTTGATTATATAAGGAGTATTTTCTGAAAAGTCCCCGCCCCTCCCCCTCTTGCTTCCCCCCTACCCCCTTAAAGTTCACTTTTGAAATATTTTTTATTTTGTCAATATCTAAGAGATAAAAAGCGATAGAGTAATTTTTATTTCGTTATTGTAATCCCTATAATATTCTCAATCAAAAATGGTCTTTGCGTTTAAGCTATAAAACATTTACCGTGTATTTTTAAATTTAATCTTAAAATTTTAACTTTTCTATTACAATAATTAAATGTTTAGCTATTTTTTATTAATATGAGACAAGTTATGAAAAAATGGCTCAAATAAAACTTTCAGGGTTTTATAAAGAACATTAACAATTTTATAAACAAAATTTCAGCTTTCACTAATTATATCCAATAAGGCCTATTTTTCCCCTTTATTGCTTGGCTAAAAGAAATCATATTGTGTGTTTATCACTGCAATAATAAATACCAGAAAATAAATAAATAATGAAAAAATAAAATAAATGTTTACGTCTATTTAACCATTGTAATACATACAATTAGACCAGCTATACAAATAAAAGTCCAAACAATAGGCCTCTACTGCAGATTGACCGCTAAAATGCCAACGGGCTGATCCGGCCCGCGAGGACTCGTACGCTCCGCGCCGCACCATCTCCCTTTGCCAGGCCGATTAAGTCAACTGTCTGCACTTAACATTTATAAAACTTATATCAATATAAAGATTGCAAAATACCCTAAAAGTTTTATTTGTGCCATTTTTTCATAACTTGTTTCATATTAATAAAAAATAGCTAAACATGTAATTATTGTAATAGAAAAGTAAAAATTTTAACATTAAATTTAAAAATACACGGTAAATAATTGTTTTATAGCTTAAACGCAAAGAACATTTTTGATAGAAAATATTATAAGGATTACAATAATGAAATAAAAATTACTCTATCGCTTTTTATCTCTTAGATATTGACAAAATAAAAAATCTTTCAAAAGTGAACTTTAAGGGGTGTAGGGGGGAAGCAAGAGGGGGAGGGGCGGGGACTTTTGTGTAAATACTCCTCTTATACTATTGTAACATCTGACAAAATTTCAGCTTTTCACTAATTACTTCCCACTAAGGCCTATTTTTTCCCTTTATTGACTGGGCTAAAAGTCGCATAGCGTATTTTTCCGCTGCCAGAGAAATAGCATTGCGGGCTGGAGGCTGAGGTGCAAACAAATTGTAAAACTGTATTGCGTACACAAGCAGCTATTCAGCGCCTTCATGCTGGACAAACTTCACAAATAGTTGGTTGAAAAATAAACATACAGCACTAATTTTGAAATTTGCTCAACTCACTTCAGCGGTTCAGCTGCATGATCAAAAATGTTTCTGTATATCAAATGCATCATTATATTGCATCGAAAATAGAAGTACGTTTTTTAACATCTCTATCTCTATAGTTTATCCATATCATTACCAGCAGTGTTTATAAGTTAGAAATACTAAAGTCTAAGGGGTTGAAGTGGGGTTGCTACTACTATACAATAAATATAAATTAACCTAACTTCCTACAAGCTATAAAGCTAATATTATGTATTATGTAATATTATTTTTAATGGATATACAAAACTATTTTCAGTTATATTACTTAAGTCAAAGGGAATCAAGTAAAATAAAATAATAATTAAAATGAGATAGCTACCATTATAAAATAAATAACATTAACTATACACCAATATGTATACCACCTGCCCTGATCATAAGAATTAGTATAACTATATATATATTTATATACTTAAACAATAGCTAAGCATTGTCGGGTCCACTAGTTTATTATAGAAGTAGAGGAATATCATTCGAAAGGTACAGTTCCATCAATGTACACAAAAAATCGAATGTGTGGCTTGCGTATGTTGCCGAAGCCATATACTATAGTAAAATAAACTAATCCTAACATAAAATTTTGTAGCTTACCTGGTTATCCGAATCAGGTGTTTTATATGAGTCCTAACCTGACCCGTTAAAAAGGCATCAATTTCCCCCATCCCAACTAACTCTTAACGTTTACGTTAATAAAAGCGTGTGTACGTCCGTATGTGCTTACGTGAGTGACAATATTAAATAACAACTGATTTCACCCATCATCAGTAATACTTAAACAAAACCTAGCGTAGATTGTAATTTGGGGTTATGTTTACAACTTCAATCATTATAATTTATTGTGAAGTTGTTGTTTTTTTTTTAATATGAGTTATAGATCTAATGTATGCTATAATACGTCATAAAATTACCTTTGAGATTATAATATAATGAACTGTATATAAATACAACATTTTATCATCAATGTAATAATATTCGTTTATACGAATACCTACCTATTCGTTTAACTTCGGAAACATTCGCACATCATCGTATAACACATAAACATATTCAATTACTAGAGGCTCCCTCTGCTCGCTTCGCTCGAAAACCCCCGCGGTAACTCGCGTCGAACCAAATGCAAACAGGTTATTTTATATAAATAGCCCTTACTATTAAATTATAATATGTCTTATTTATTTTAATTAAGATGTAACATAGTGGTTTCTTATTTTTAAATTACTTACTTATTAAGGGTTTATTCCATAGCTTTAAAGAAAGTATAACAACCAACATTTTTACTACATTTTCCTCCCTTAGCAGCACGCGACAAAATATCAATCTATGATACTTTTTTGTATGTATGTTGTAAGAAATAAATTTAAAAATGTTGAACATTGAGTTTAATAACTTTAAGGGAAATATAATCATTAATGTTTAATGTTTTAGGGGGTTATTACATTTTCATCCCTTAGCAGCACGCGACAAAATGAAAATCAGTTTACTTTTTCTATGTATCTTGTAAGAAAAAATGTACAAAATTTCAACTCACTAGCTTCAAGGAAAGTATAACAATTAATATTTATTGTTTTATTGTTTTATTGGTTGTTTTAACCCTTAAATCAAAATTAATTCTAACCTATGTTACTCAAGGTTAGTGTAGTTTTTTATTAGCAAAACTATTTTTTCAATCGGTTCAGTAGTTCCAGATATTTATCCCCTATAAATAAACAAACAAATTTTACCTCTTTACAATATTATTAATAATAACCCCAAAGCTAAGATTGTAAATGATGTTTAATGTTCAAATTAAATTATTTCGTATATTTTTCAGCAGTTATAATAATGGTTAAAAGAACCATCAAGACTCAGGTCTACACTTTAATAAAAACCTAACCTAAAAGTTAGAAATTTAAATAATAGCTTCAAAGTTTGAAATCAGAGTGTTAAAGGAAATAGTGGAGCAAACAGCTGTTTTATCTGTTATTTTATTAAATTTTTTGCTATGGTAATAAATGCAAATACATGTGATAATTCATCAGTCTAGGTCTAACCTAAGATTTTTTCCGACTAAATTTACAAATATTGAAATAAAAAAGGATGTTATCAAAATAAATTATAGCCTATGTTACTCAGGGATGGTGTAGCTTTTTATTAGTAAATCATTTTTTTCAATCGGTTCTGTAGTTCCAGAGATTACCCCTACATACAAACAAACAAACAAAAAAACGGATTAATTTTATCACTATAATATTATTAACTTCTAAATCATTTGATCAATAAATATGAAATAAATAGCAATTCAAAGATAATATTTTTATCTTTCTTTAAATGTATATAAATACATTTTTTCAACAAATATGCCTACAGTTTTATAATCCTTATAGTTATACACATTTATCGAGTTAAAATCCCCGTCAGCATAGTTAGGTAGGCCTAGATAAAGTCTGTTGTTTTTAAATAGTATTTGTTTTCATGATGTAATTCTGATGTGTATCTAATTAATCTGCCTGTGATTATTCACGGGGCTTACTACTAGTCTCCATATATAAAAATGAATGTTTGTTTCTTTGACCTCTAGAGATTCAAAAACTATTTAACCAATTTCACTAAAAATTCATAGTTTATCCTTATTAATGCCAGTAGCGGTTAGGAATTACAATTACTACAGTCTAAGGTGTTGAAGTGGGGTTGCTACCCCTATACAATAAATATAAATTGAACTAACTTCGTAAAGCTTTAAAGCTAAAATTGTGTAATATCATCATTAAGTGATCTAAAAACTATTTGAAACTCTATTACTTAAGTCAAATGGATAAAAGTGATAGCTACCCTTAAAATTAAATCTTAATGTATACACTTACTTTTCTATATTCTCAAACACTGCTCCACTAATTTCACAATTTACATATATTAGTACCAGGATTGTTTAGAGAATATGGTCACTACAATCATAGATATTAACTACCCCTAAAATTTAATAAGAATTAAAATGTGATATCTAATCATATAAAATAAATTAAAAGAATTTAAAGTAAAAACAGTTGGTACTTGGTGAAACTCCATAATAGGGATAGAAATAACCAATTGTTAAAAATTTCACAAAAATAATTTATTACTGAGCAACATATGTTTCACCATTAGGCATCATCAGGCTACTAAATTGAAATACAGCAAGTATCTTAAAACTAACATACAAACAAAAATAGAAGGAGTGGGAGTGACAATGGAAATGACCAGGGAGGGCAATGGAATGTGGCCTAGGTAAACACTGCAAGGGTAAGGTGTGGTTACATAATGGGTTTTAACAAGGGGGATGGATTGAGAAAAATTTGGTCATTTAAGTTATAAGTATGATTTTTAAAAACAGATCTATTAATTTCCAGACATTCTAGGTTATTTAATTTCCTACTTTTTTCTTCCATATGTAATAACTTTACATTTATTTTTGGGTTAAATGTATGTCCAGTTTCCAGTAAATGATAGGCAAAATTGGAATTAGATTTACCATACTTCCAGCTACTAATGTGTTCCTTAATTCTTTTATTAATGGATCTACCTGATTGTCCTACATATTCAGAACTACAATCTCCACATGAAATTTTGTATACTCCGCTATTGTCTAATCTTTCCCTTTTGTCTTTGTTATTGACAATTAATCTCCCTACATTATTTGAACAGTAAAAGGCTGGTTTATATTTACTCCTATCTATTATTAATTTATTGATTTCATAACTTACATTGTTGATAAATTTAATTCTAC
>JAGFPH010001095.1:161496-176780 GCA_018207615.1 Philaenus spumarius | reverse complement strand
TAGTTTGAGACTATACACTAGCGTCCAGTTTGCTACAGTTTCGTAGTCGAGATTATACACTAGTGTCCAGTTTGCTACAGTTTCGTAGTTCGAGACTATACACTAGCGTCCAGTTTAATCCGTTCTGACTAGGCAATAAAGGTAGGGACCGCACCGTGCCTGAACCGCACCACGGCGCGGGACTAATCTAATGGAAACGTATGGACCGCACAGGGGACGCGCAGTGTCACCACACCCGGGGTGCGCCGTGCCAGTTAAGTTTTGGTTACTTTTTCACGATGACGGTGCGGCTACGATATGGATCCTGAAAGACTCATCGAAGAAATTCGAAAGTTTCCCGTTATTTACGATCAAACCAACGAGAAATATCGAAACGTGGACTACAAGGAGCAGATTTGGAAAACTATCTCATCCAAGTTACTAATTATAGATAAGTAATTACTCAATTAGTCATTGGCCAACACACGGCCTTGCTACGGTAAAGTGTGGTCTTACTGAGAACGAGCCGAGAATGGGCGAACACTAGGCCATGGTACGGTGCGGGCACGGTGCGGTCATGTGTGTCCCAACCTTAATTCGTTCAAAAAAGGGGGGTGGACTTTGTTTAGTAATTGTCACGAATAGAGACAACTTTCATTATAACAACTTTTTTTAGGTCGCTGTTTTAGGATACGAAACCTGAAGTTTTAGCGTCACCTCTAAAAATGCAAAAAAAAAACACCCCTAGTAGGTTGATTGCAATGATCTCACTAACAATCTTATATAACCTAATGAAATGACTTTATTTTAATAATAATTTGTACTTTTAGTGAGCAAAAATTTATTTTACAAAGAAACTTTACCTTGTGAGAACTTTTATAAAAAATATGTTTCCCATTTAAGCGGTGGTTAGCAATACTGTGATTTTGAGCCGTCGTCTCTTTTTACTGATCATAGTCAATGAATGATTTATGAAAATCATTGGTGCATAGTTATTATCACGTTGGTAACATTTTTTGAGAGGGGGGATTGCAAAACGAAACCCTTTTCGTACTTGTTTAAGTCCACTTCTCAGTTTTGTTTAACTTGACATCTGTTTTGGGGAAAATTAAAACTAACTGCCTTTCTTCAAGAAATTCTACTAGTTATATCTAAATTATTTAAATTTACTAGCTCATTTCTAGAGTTTGAACGATTGTAGAGCAGAGAGTCCAGTTACAATCCAAAGAAGGGTCAAACACAAAAATATTTCGTCAAGGCGGACACAGAATCTGGGCCTTTTCTGATTGACAGCAGGACTCACTGTTCCCCCTCCTCTTGTACCTGGCTCTCTAACTGCTTCATTAGTGTCTAACTACCCAAAAGTTGAATAATTTAAGACTAATATTAAGTCAATTAATAAAACGTTATTCAATTAATAAAGGCAATTTATTCTTTTTTCCAATACTGCTACCAACTACGTTATTTTTTAAACAGAATTGCAACCCTAAATAAACGGTACCAGATAACTGCCATATACTTTCTCCCAGTTGAAACTTTATACCTTCCCAAGAGTAGCATAGGAGGTGGTTATTTAGAATTGCAAAAGTAGGACATACCATGGAAAATATTAGATGCATGTAACACACATCCATATTATATCATATTATTATTAAAACTATTAGATCGATTTCGAACAAATTTGCACCAAACATGTCAATTAGTCCTTTAGTCGAAAAAAAAATTGAAACATTTTAAAAAAAAAAACCTTTTTTGGCCAAAAAAACCCCAAAATCAGTTACTATTAGTATTATTACCTAAACGATAATTTTAGAAAGATGCAGGTTTTTGCATATGGTACATTAAGGGCTACAAATAAGCTAAATTTTATCAAAATCGTTAAAGCCGTTTTTGAGAAATTTTGATTTTTCTCGTTTTTTGGCAATTTTTGGGGGTAAAACCCCTTAAAAATCTAAAATTTGAAAAAATAAAAAAAACGCCTGGAGATATACCAAAACTACACTTACATACCAAATTTCATCAAAATCGGACCGTTGTTATGGTCTTAAGCTCTGTACACATTTTTTGGATCAGGGAGCACAAAAAAAATCCACTAAAAATATTTTTGGGTTCAGGGAACACCGACACAGATAATTCCACTAAACATTTCTTTGGGGTTCAGGAAGCACCAAAACAGATAATTCCACTAAAAAATCTAATTCAAAAATTTGGACGAAAACAATACTTTCTCCATATACTACGTATAGGGGGGAGAAAGTACAAAGAATTAATTATTTACATGTCACTAGTTACTATATAAAATATAGAATATCTATATGTATATATATATATATATTATATACTGTAAGAGGCTTTGTTCTGACTGAATGACGGAATGCCTGACTGGCTGACTGACTGACATAGAGCTACCGTGGAGAAAAAACTATTTAAGATACAAATACGAAAATGTGAAGCTATGTTCTTAAAGGGTCATAGATGCATAATAAGAAAGGATTTTGAAAAATATTTAATATCGTAAAAATAGTGAACATTCTGATAAAACAGCTGTTCAGATCAAAAGCTTAGCAACACATGTTTGTTTACGTTCATTACCATAGCAACCAACAGCTTTTTTAGGTTAGATTATCAAGCTAAAAGCAAATACAAACAAAATAAATGGCTCCAGGAACTGGCACATTCTTTCTCACAAACATATTTAAATTATTAAACTGATTCAGTGTAACTTCATAATTTAAAGTAGGAGATTAACTAATAAATATTATTATTATTATCTAGAGAAAAAACTATTCGATCTATTTAGAACAAATTTGCACCAAACACGTCAATTAGGCCTATATAGATGCATGAAAAAAGGTTTTGAAAATTTTTGAAAAACCACCCGCTTTATGGCCAAAAACCCCTAAAAATCAGTTGTTATTATTATTATTAGCTAAACGAGAATGTTTAGAAAGATACGGTTTTTTGCATATGGTAGGGTACATTAAAGGCTACAAATAGGCCAAATTTTATAAAAATCGTTAGAGCCGTTTTTTATAATAAAATAATAACTGATTTTTTAGGAGAGTTTTTTGGCAAAAAATGGGTTTGTTTTTAAAAAAATTTCAAATCCGTTTTTCTTTCATCTATACAGGCCTAATTTACATGTCTGGTGTAAATGTGTTTGAAAAAGATGGAATAGTTTACTCTCTAGATAATAATAATCTATATATTAATAGGCAAGCACAAAACTTGTCTTCCTTTTTTCTCAGCTTGTGTGCATCGTAGGAGAAATTCGCGCATACCGTTAGAAAGGTAGTGTCCTGTAGATGAGCAGAATCCCATTATAATTTACATCGGTCCTCAGGGTTACGCCCCAGTGGCCCTTAAAGTTTCAATGTTAATCTTATGGAAGGTCAATCTTAAGGAAGAAGAAGAAAGATTTCTTTTGATTTTATCAGGGGCACAAAAAACAGCTGTTCGTATGAAAAGCTTAAAACAGCTGATTTTGATCAACAAACAACTGAATATAATTTTAGGTTAGGTAAATCAAGCAATAGCAATAGCGAAGCATTGCCGGGTCCATTAGTAATATTTATTAGTTAATCTCCTACTTTAATAAATCACCTTTCCTACCCTACCTACAATTATGAAGTCACAGTGAATCAGTTTTGTATACATACAGACATACAGACAGACATTTTGTAAAAAACACTTTTTTGAACTCAAGGGATCGCACAACGGATATTTCCACAAAAGTCTCAACATAGATTTTTTTGCGATCACTATACTTTCTCTGTATTATAGTATAGTAAGAAAGTAAAAATATACTAAAAATACAAACATCATCTGTCGTTAAAAACAAATAAAACAGCTGATTAGTAATATAAAAATGTGTTTGAAATGTTGATTACTGATTATTTAAATATGAATCGTAACATTAGAAGGCATGCCGCAATTCGAATTATTGGGGATGATCGTGTCGATTTTGATCTCCGTTTTACATTAGCTATGTTATAGATCATCGCTCGTCATTTCCGTGAAAATATCAGCGTGTACAATAATCTGTTTGCATTGGCTTCACCATGAGTTGCCACCGGGGTTGGTGAGCGAAGTGAGCACCCATGACAATATGTCCCTATTGGACCAAGAGTTCCACTTTTCTAAATGACGGCCGGGCACCCCACAAACCTGGAAGGCCCTAACTACCGTCTGAGGACCCGTTGTCTAAATTGAACATGCTTTGTGAATATAATTGTGATTGTTATATAAATCAGTTGTGATTCAGTTTAAAATTTAAAGCCTGACTATCAAAATGCAATTTGGTGATTTGAAAATTGTTTGAACACATTGGCCTATCAAAGTTTTTTTTAATTTTAAACACATTCACCATTGCAAAAATAAAGGAAACCGTACACTTCATGGGCGTGTATTTCAATCTCACTAAATACTCTTCCAGCCGGTAATTATGCAATAAGGCGTGGTACGACCAGAATCCAGAAACCGACCACATCAAAGAAGTTGACCACTTAATTACCAGGCGTGTCGTGCATTAATATGGAAATTCTAAGTGAAATTAACACATGATATAATTAAATATCACGTCAAGGCCCGTGCGTGTCGGAGTTGTGCCGTTTGGATCTAAAGTGCATCGGTCGTGATAATTTGTTGCCCGGCTCGTTGTTCGATTTGCATATTGAAAATGTAGGCAAGATCTAGACCCACGTGATCACGGTAGATACAACACGCCTGAATGTACAATCTGTGCGTGAGTCTCATCTATAAAAATAATGCTCTGCGTAAACACAGAACGAACATGTATTACAAATCTACCGTGACTGTATAGCTTGTAGAAATCGTTAGTTGTGTCTATCCATTGACAGCCAATTTGCTGAATCTCTTAAGGCTTACTTCGTGTAAATGTCGATTGAATTTGCTCGGGGTAACTAGTAATGTATTCTGATACATGACGTGTGGGGCTGAGTGTACGGAAATTACAAGTTTGTAAAATAGAAACACTTTCTAAAAAACGATAGTTCCTGAAATAATTGTCTACGCTTGTAGTCTACGTGTCTTAAAGTCACTTATCGTAGATACCCAACAGGTTGTGGACAGGGGTTTACTCGTAATTTTTCCAGTACCGGAACGCTGCCGAAACTGAACAAAAATACTCCACCGGGAAATTTTTGAAATTTTCACTTCTAAAACTCCTATTTTAAGTATCTTTGCCGAGTTTAAGGGTGAAGATAATATACTTACTTTTATAAGAAAAGTACACTTGTATATGTAACTATTTTTGTACTTGTATATAGCACATAGCAAATTTTAGAGACACATACTATTTCTAGCAAAAACTTGGCAAAATGTCTCTTATTTAGTCAATAGCCTTAATCAGAAATTCAAATCCTCGGTAAAAGACTGCAAACCTAAACAAATTTTATGTATTATAGCAAGAAATGACTTTTCTTATACAAGAACAATTAAATGCAAGCAAGCTTATCACGAGAATACAATACACAAATACAGACGCTAAATTGCCGTGCTGCTGGTGTTCAGGTACCTTTAAATATTTTCCTCTTTCGGGGTGCCTTTCGACCTTGTATTTGTGACGGCGTTTGTCAGAGTACACCATTGTTTGTTTGTATTCCATGTTGTACTCTCATTTGGGATATTTGTTTTTTAATTAATTAATCGTGAAATGAAATGAGTTATTCTGAAATAATTAATCACTAAATGTGGTCCAAATTATATCATCTTTGGTCTTATTTTGATTACAATAATCTCATAAATAACTTATATGTTATAAACATATGTTCATGCCGAAAAATTTAATAATACAAAAGTTTAAGCATCGCTGGTTTTTAAACTTTTCGGTCGCCTCGACTCTGAATCATCGTTCTCTTAGGCGGATTTCTTATCAAAGACAGGCCGGGCGAAAATCGCTAGATCACTGATTACGCAGTATTTCAATGGGAGCTTTTATTAGGACGCCGGGCTCCGATTTTGAGCAGTCCTGCCTCCCGCTACTTCAAGCGGTTTCTGCCTGCGTTTTTCAGTCTAGCTCGGTGTCCATGCCAGTGTCACTATGTTGCAACCATCCATTGAGAGAGTGTATGGTCCAGTGCAACGTTAAGACAACGTATAACAATTTAATAAAAAGCAGTACCGGAACGCCGTATTCCGGTACCAGTAAACCCCTGGTTGTGGACTTTGTTCTTATTGAAAACATCATTTATTGGACGAAGTCCTCTTTTCTGGCTATCGTAGAAAATTTGTAAATTCTTCTCCTCCGAAACAACTCAACCAATTTGGACAAATTTTGCATGGTTTGAAGGGTGCATCACTTCAATTATAAGTCGATACCTCTTTTTCTACAAAAGTTATTAAAAACTTCTTTATGTGCCTCTATATGCAATGTGGCTCTTGAGCTGGTCGGTGTTTCGGTATTTCCCCCACCTCGAGTACACCATTTGACCAATTGTAATCATCTAATTCTTAAAAATCGCCAAAAATTACGCGCGCAGTTGACCATACACGAAATTAAATAGTTTTGCAGCATTCATCGATCACAAGGATTTACTTTCGATAAAGTATAATGTATTTTGGTGATTGTCAGTTTTCAGTTGGTTTAACATATTTGAAGCTATAACGAGTAAAAACTGTCGCTGGATTATCATTACAACCAACTTTTAATTTTGATAGACTGCGAAAAATAAATAAAAGTTCAAGTTTGATCGGGTCACGTATTGAATTACAAAGACTGTTAAGTGTTGAAAATTAAAAAGAAAAATCTTTTTAGTAAAAAGAAAACCTAAGTAATATTTTAATCATATCTCCTTTAATCATATCAGCAACTCAATATCTCCTTCAATTTTTCATCAAAGTTAATGATTCAAACATTATTTTAAAGCTTATGTTCCCTGCTATTGACGACAAATAGCTTAAATTTAATGTTTTCTTTAAATGTATTGATAAATTTGCATATGAAAGTCTATGTGATTGCTAATGAAATGCGACGTCTTTTAACAATATATTTAACTAACTCAAAACAGCTGTTAGTATGATTATTTTTATTCTATAATGCAAGTGTATCCATCACGCAAATCAATCAAATTAAATCAATAAATAAATAAATTGTTAATAACTGTTGTTTATAAACCAACTTAAATAAGTAAACGTAATTAACTGAATTATATCAAAGTATTAAATCAGTTAAGTAATCCTATTTTACGAAATATTCGCTCGGGTCAGCTAGTAATACAATAAAAGAATTTAACAAAAAATTCGTAGGCAATTAAGTAGCAAACAAAGCTTCTGAAGATGGGGTCTACCCGAAACGCGTCAAGAGAAAGAAAGACAAAGCTAAGAAAGGCGGATAAGCAAGAAGACAAAAATTAAGTCTTTATTTTCCGTGCAGTAAATTTTACGGTGAACCAACTGATTTTACAAATAAGAATAAACATAACAGTGTTATGTAAACAGCTGGTTGATTTTGTCAATGGAAGTATAACAGAAAAATCAAACAAGTTTTAGTCGGTTTTTTTTAAATAAAAATATGATTTAATTAAAACTATGTTACTTTTTCGGAGTAGTATAATAACAAATATCGTGCGTAGCCTGGCTGAAAGGTCAGTTCTGAATGTTGATCATACGATGTGTTAGAACGTTCTATTATAAATTATTTTAGTAAACTGCTTGAAAGGCTGAAAATACAATAAACTTAATATTTTGAAATTCTACTTCTCTTGTGTATCAGTACAGTCTGCAAGTGATTTTTATAGGATGATTCTAGTTTTTATTATAATTTATGTTGTTCTGTTTTCAATATATTCTCTCATCATGCCCAAAAGTATTGACAGAGGTACGAATATACTGTATAAGTAAGAGCTATAGTCGATTAAAACTTTCAACTGACTCTCTCTGGAGTGAGTGATTAGTTAGTTTGTTAAAAGTTAAAATTGTTTGCACCTGCGATATCAGTGCAAAGAGCACTACAAGATATTTCACATTGCTTGTTATACCGCTACATAGAACCGTCATGTTTAATAAATTCTTTACCGTGTCCGCACGCCGCCCCTTATGGAACTTACTTCCAGCAATTAAATCTCTTGACAGTCGTGTAAAGTTTTCTAGACTTTCTTATTGCGTAAAGTGTCCTTACCTTAGCGTGTGATGAGATAGTTATGTTTTTATTATTATTAAAACATCTTTTTAGTAATGTAATATTGCTTACCTTAGTTTTTGTGGAATCTGGTTTTTATGTATTATGAATGAATGTGTTTTTGTGGGAACGCGTGTGTGTTTGTTAAAATATGTGCTACATATAATTTTTGTAAATTACACATTTAAAATGCAATTTCTGTTTAATGTTCATTAAATATAACTGTTTGTTAGTCATTATTTAATTGTTTTATTTTAAATTGTTCAATAATTTGATGTTAATTTTTAATATAATTTTCCGCTATTTATTAGTTTTCTTTTAAATATTATAATGTATGTATTGTAACTAACTGTAATGTTGGTAATCATGTACAATGGGATTAGGTAGGACTAGACGCGCCCCACAAATAAAGGCAATTAAATTTTCTCTCACTACTTATAAACAGCCGATCAACAAGTAAAAAGAATTTTCTTTCTCATACTGAAAAATGAATTTAAGTTATATTTTTGATTGACAGGTGCTGTGAACGATGGTATAGCAGGGGATTCTGGTGTCATTGTAAGGTAAGTTAAAGCATTGTAATAATTATAGCATTATTATTTGAATTGGGCAAGATAATAATATACATATACAGAGTGATACTTAAATGTGCGTATGGCATCACATTTCATATGTCTGACAGGTATTTTTAGACATAAAGATATGTGGTTCGACGTAATTAAACATATCTACAGTACGGTGTCCACCATCTTGAAACAAACTTAATCTTTTTGAATAGCAAGGTAGACCTGAGGCATGATTTTGGTTGAAAAGTTTACAAGAAAAACAATGTAAACAGTGGTATAATATTGATGACAATAAACAGTAACAAATAATTATTAGTTAAACTACAACAAATTAAACGGACAATCAAATGACATACCAGGTGTTCGAAAAGTCTGGAAACGGTTTAATATTTAATAGAAGGACACTTTAAAGATAGATGTGATTGAGGAACCTACTCTAAGTAAAAACACTATTTTATTAAGATTTCAAAAAAATTATCCGCCATCTTGGATCCGCCATTTTGAATGTAACTTTGTTTTTTAAATGGGAAGGTGGTCATGTAATACATCATTTCTATGTAGATTTGCAAGAGAAAATCAACGGGGAAATATGCACATCATATCTTTAACCGATTAAAAATGGCGGCCAAAAAACAACGAAAGCGTGTTTTCCGATTTTGCCCCATTTTGCTGTACTATTGTTTAAAATATGCTAACTATTATTCTTTTTGGATTTAGATTTAAATAAGCTTTCAAACGATATACCACACAATGATATTTGGAAGTATTTCAAATGCTTTTTTCAAAATTGATTTCGAGTGGATCAACCAAATATAGTTGTGTCGCATATCGTTTGAAAGCTTATTTAATTCTAAATTCAAAAAGAATGATAATAAATATAAAAAAAATAGTAGTAATTGTAATAATAATAATTTTAAATTATTAAAATGCTGCTTCCCTTTTACAGTTTGGCAGTGTGCTAACCTCAAGTAATATCTTTATAACTTTTTATTTGTCATGTTTAGTGGTTCACGTGCAAATTCGTCAATTCTTCTTCTTTTTAATCAATATATATATAAATGTAAGCGTGCGTTGTCCATGCGAGCCGCTATAACTCCGTAACTCGTCCCCCCAACCCCTCGAGCTATGGTATGGTGGCCCTCAATCCCTATAATACAGTACCTAATGTAAGTACCTAATTAATTATATAGCATTTGAATTACTGTTAGTGTTATAATAACGTCGTTTGATTATTAATTAATTAATAATAATACTATGCCTTCATTAAACATAATCTATAAATTGATTTTTAAAATATAAAACAATCGAAGCTCCTGATAATATTCTTCGTCCAAAGACCGTCAGAGGTGTCATTACATGTCATTACTTTACTCAAAGGACAAAGAACAATAAAAGAAAACTTATCAATTTAAAAAAAATTATAATCAACTAAAAACTACTCTTTATAATCATTAGGAAGAAGGAAAACTACGAATATCAGAAAGAAGAAAAAATAAATAAAAACACTAAATATGAATAACTTACAAAAATTAATTCTTTTTTTAAACTAAACCTATATGCCCAGGCTTTGCTGTAAAATTAACTTAGTCCAAATTTAGTTAAATTTTAGTCCAATGTCTTTTATTCAAGTGATATAACCATTCTTGTTCAGACAACACATCCCTTCCGAAATTGTGGCGTCTAAACTCTTTGAATATGGTACAGCAAGGAAATGTCGGATGTCTCCCTCTTCATTGACGTTGCACTAAGAGCACAGTTTGGACGTTAATAGAAATATTAATTTAAATTTATTAATTCCGTCCTGTATTCAAATTTCTTATACATTTTTAAATCATCTGATTTAAAGTTCAACTGCTACATAAATGACCACTGTTGTTTAACAATAACTCGTAATTTGATGTAATTTTGGTCATAACTTCCTCGATCAAAAAATTCAGAAACATTAGGTAATTATTAGCAATGTCATACAACTCACATAAAACTTTACACTCTTTGTACAAGAACACCTTTTCGCTAGTACCTGATTTAGTACTATATTTGGATATCGAGCTCAAAGTTGATTCAAACATCTCCTTATATACAGTAAATGCAATGTAATGGTGTACACAAAAAAATTGACGTATTTCAGTTTCCAGAAACAAAATGTAGTTAAGAGCATTAGCCGGCAATTAAAAAAAATCTTTAAAAAAAGGGCTGTATCACTTCCACTGAATCATACAATTTATATCGCCACACTTAGGCACTTATTACTAATTTGAGGACAGAATTAAAAATTAAAAATTTTTCCAAACGATATGTTATTACTGTATTTTAAATTAATCTGTTAAATGCATTGAAAATAAATTTTGCTACTGATAATTTGTTAATCCAAAGACAACTTTGCTGAAAGTGTAATGCCTAGGTGTTTATACGTAGGCCTATTTATCACTTGATTAATTAATTACCTGTTTATTGTTTAATTATTGTAAATTATAATAACAGTAATTCAAATTCTTTAGTCTTTATATGACCTTAAATTTATCGACTTTCAGGTACTATTACAAAATTAATTTTATGTTTTCCATAGATTTAAGAATATTAGCTGATTAATTGATTAATTAACTCTGAAATGGATTCATTGAATGAACCCATTTGTGAAATAAAACTATTTATTTAGTTAAAAATGACAAAACCTAACCGTATTTATTGTTTATTAGAGTCGGTCAAGCAAAACCATCTGGAAGGTTACATGACAAAGTTGATAAGTGTATTTTTCAACTTTTAATTTTTTTTAAGTGACAAATACCAAATTTTGACACTATTCCTCCAACCTTTTTGGGTGCCCCCCCCCCCCCACCCCCCCCCCCCTGCCGGTCCTGTACTTCAAAAATAAATACGTTTTCAGCAAAGTAAACCCTCACATCATGATGAGAAACCTCAATTCGCCAATTAATTCTCTTAACGAAGCAAGTATTAATCAACAATAGGGCTGAACCATCCATCAACCATGACCCAAGGCACTGTTCTGGACTTGTCCATTGAGTGCGCGTTCTCGGCTAGGTGTGGGCGTTCTTGTATTATTAGTTAATGTATGCAGAAAGCAGGAGTGCTTGAATGATCTATTATACTGTATGTGTACATGTGACCTCCTTCTTGAAAACCTGAACAAGTTTGTTCAAAAAGTGACACAAAATATAATCATACAGAACGATGTAAGGTTTTAATGCTTTTAATCCAATTTATTTTGCCACATTTTGAGATATAGTTACACAGGGATGAGCTTTTAGTATTCCCAAATGTCAAAGTTATGAGAAATAACTCTTAATAAAATGTAATTATATCTCCATTTCGGTGTAAAATTAATTTAAATAATTCGAGCTCGTAGCTTAACCGCTGCCGTTAGTTGAGCTAATAAAAAAAATTTACTTTATATGTTTTAAAGTTTCAAACAACTAGTATTTGGGAAATTGGTCTACTCAATAAGGCGCTGAATAGCTGCCTACGTGAACAAAATATATTAGTAGAAATTGTTTGAACCTCAGCCTCCAACCCAGTCTCTCGCGCTGCTTCGTTTCGTACGAAGCGAAAAACCTCGCTACGCGAATTTGCATCTTGACCTAGCGGCCTCGGATTATGGACTGCTTCACTTGGCTTCACAAGTTTTCATCCCTGCCGTCGACCTTGGAACAAAAGCTGCTCCCACGGTAAAATTCTCCACGATGTATATTAAAGTACAGAAATATCAAAAAATTGTTAACGGTCGTAAAACGTGCTTCCAGGTGATGGATTTTTTTTGCTAACGAACTCGTCCAAGCTACTTGGAAAACCAGCGTTTGTACCAAATTTGGACCAAATCGGACGTAAAATGAGGATGTTGAGTGCGAACACATAAATATACGTATATAAAATGTTTAATGACAACACGAAACGTGTTTTGGGGATCATGATTTGTGCTCATTGACCACTCCCTACCTTAGGTCTCACCATAAGAGTAACAGCAATAGCTCATCTTTCCTGTGGAAATACCCTAAAAACGTATTTTAGTTTTCTGTTTAAATTGAAAAACTCCTACAAATTTCAAATAATAATGTAAGTGGAGTGGGATATCAAATCAAAGAGCTGAACTTGTTTCGTATTTAAACTTTGATTATATCTCCATCCTTTTTAAAATACCATCAATGAACAAATGACCCCTTTTTATATAAAATATAAGACATATTATAGAAAATAAATAAGTTTACACTAGTTAATTTATTCTTGACAAATAAATTATATATTCAGTCAATAATCATTGAAAAAGATTATAAAATTGATTAAATATCTTTAATGTTTAATTATTGAGGCTCAGGTGGTTTTTATTGCCTGATTTCTGTTCTATTTTCTACGTCTTAAATTGAATATTTAAAAATCAATTATTGAGCATGTGCCAATGCCACGTAGTCTAAGTCTACAACGTTAGTTCATCCATATTTCATGTACAATTAAAAAGCTGAACGTGTACACATTGAATCACATCTATCATAAAATTGTATTGCAAAAGAAGTAAAATCTTTAACTTGAATTTTATGTGATTTCAGCATGTCCGAGCTAGACACAATACCACCTCCCATTCAAGAAGAGAAATACAAGAAACAGACGTCGGAAAATAACGATAAACAAAAGAAAGGAAGAAGAAAGAAGCGCAAACGCAAAGGGAAAAGAAAGAACCGAAAGAGGATGGATAGAAAGAAAGGTAAAATATTTGGAAGAATGTGATAAAAGGTAATAACGGTACAAATAAAAAGATCTGTCAAGGTAATGGTTAAAATAGAAAGATATGGAAGGATTTGAAAAGGGTAATGATTCAAATAAAAACATTTGGAATGGTTTGAAAAAAGCAATGGTTAAAATAGAAAGATTTGGAAGGATTTGAAAAACGGTAATGGTTAAAATAGAAAGATTTGGAAGGGTTTGAAAAAAGCTTAAGGTTAAAATAAAAAGATTTGGATGGGTTTAGAAAAAGGTAATGGTTAAAATAGAAAGATTTGGAAGAGTTTGTAATATTTAAACAAACTGTAATATTTCAAATATAAATATAAAGAAGGGTTTGAAAAAAAGTAATGATTAAATTAAAAACATTTGGAAGGGTTTGAAAAACCAATGGTTAAATTAGAAAGATTTGAAAAAAGGTAAGGGTTAAAATAAAAAATTTGGAAGGGAAGCGAACAGAAAGAAATAAACGCTTAGTGTTAAGACAAAAATGTAATCTGAAAATGTTAGAAGAAAAAAGATAATATTATTATAAAATAGACGAGAGACAAAGTAAACTCAATGCTTTTTATATGGCCGCCCTCGGTTGATAAGTTGTTCTTTCTTCCGTATTAATGAGGTAGAAAATACCTTTTAAAGTAGTAGCTGGAGGGAAACGTAATTTTAAGGAGATTGGGCAGCTAGAAAGGTATTGTAAGAGAGTAGGCAGAAGAACACTAATGGTAAAAGTCAACCGGAAGAAATTGGACGCAATGAAAAGTAATGTGATTAACCATAAAGTTATTGTAATAAATATTAATGAAATTGCGAAGGCAGGCTGATGTAATCAATGCAACTAACCTATTGTCGAGCTCTGAACGCTTCGGGCAAGTCATGTATCGATAGTTAGCTACGTTGATTAACGAATAACGATTATTTAATGGCTTATAATCTGATTATTTTTTATGGATGGTGGGTACGTTGTATTTTATGAAGATTGTATCAATTCACTGAACATCGGATCTATTTGTTCTCTACGTACTTTATTGGTAATTAAAAATCACCTACGCGAGGGTTGCGGTTGTAGCGAGTGTAACTTATTGAACGTGGTTTTCGTTTGTAATCTGAGTCCTGATGACAGCAGTATTTTTATGAAATTTGAATTCAGTAGCTCTTCTCCGTTACTAATTGCTATTTACGGATGTTTAACTCTTGTTCCAGGCCAGTTTGGAACCAAGCAAAAATAATAATTTGATCACGAAGCTGAACCGTTGACGTGGATTGAGCTAATTTCCAAAATTATAGTATTTTACGTTTTGCTTGATTTTGGGGGAAGCAGACAGGTTATAAGGTCATAATAAAAAAAATGTGCAGAATAAAACCCGGTGTTTAGTTTTTTATATAAAACTCCCAAAAATGTAATTCTTGTACGAAATTCTCAAAACATTCACATCAGGTCAAAAAAAGTGCTTCTGGTTATTTGATTTTTTTTACTGACGAACTTGTATACATATATATAACATTTTTAAAGACACCCCAAAACGTGTTCTGGGGACCATGATCGGTGCTCATTGACCACTCCCGGCCTTAGGTCTCACCATAATAGTCACTGCAATAGCTAATCTTTCATATGGAAAATCGTTAAAAACTAGGGTTAATGTTTTAACGAGCTTACAACAATAAAGTGGTGCTGGTCTTAGATTGCTGGTGGTGTTCCTAAATATCAAGGGTGATAGGAAAAGTTTAGTCTACACTTCCTTGGGGGGTGGATATAATGTTTTAACGAGCTTCCAACAATAAAGTGGTGCTGGTCTTAGAGTGCTGGTGGTGTTCCTAAATATCAAGGGTGATAGGAAAAGTTTAGTCTACACTTCCTTGGGGGGTGGATATAATGT
>JAGFPH010001095.1:136383-160393 GCA_018207615.1 Philaenus spumarius | reverse complement strand
ACTTAAGTAATCGAATGGCAAATGGTTTTGTATATTACACAAATTTAGCTTTATAGCTTGTAAGAAATTAGTGCAATTTGTTTGTATTGTATAGGAGCAGCTGCCCCATGTTTTTCTCTTTTGTCGTAGTAGCCATCATCTCTAAACAATCCTGGTACTAATATGTGTAAATCGTCAACAATTTTAGTGAATTAGTTGAGTAATTTTTGAGCATATAGAAAAAAAGTGTATGCATTATTATTTAATTTTAATGATAGTTGTCCCATTTCATCCTTTTGATGTAGGTAATCAAATTGCAAATGGTTTTTATGTCACTTAAAAATAAAATTACACAAAGCTTTATAGCATGTAGGAAGTTAGTTCAATTTATATTTATTGCGTGGGGGTAGCAACCGCTCAGACTGTAGTAATTGTAATGCCTAAACACGCCTGGCGTTGATATGGATAAACTGTAAAATGAAATCAGTACATAGTTTTTGAGTCTATAAAAGAGAAAGAAACAACCTTTCATGTTTATGTACAGAGATTTTATATAAACTAATTAAACTAAATACACAAGACATGGTTTGAAATATGGATAGGTGACTTCATAGCTTGGTAGCTGCATCGTCATCACTTAAAAAAAAAAGAAAAAGACTAGTCAAATGACAAATTAGTTAATGATTAATACTTTGATGTAGCGCCTGCACATTATTAAGTAGACAAGGACATAGCAGCACTGTATGTCTTATAGTACTAACATATACTGCAGGCGTTTAAGGCTGTTTACTATAGTTTCCTTTACGTCCACTTTTAGTCAACAAAATATATACAAGTTTTAATATAATCATAAGAATAGGTTTTCATCGTAGCTAATTTATACCAACTTTCACTATTTGTGATTTAGTTTTATCCAGTTTTAATTCTTTTCACAAACTGTTTTGGAAAATGTGTCAGTAAAAAAACCTGACCGAGTTGAATTCAGTTATAATGTCTTTTTAAATATTTATAATTCGATCACGCAGCTGAACCTCTGATGTGAGCTGAGGAAATTTTCAAAATTAAGTTTATATATTTTAGGGTTTCAACCTGCTATTTGGGAAATTGATCTATATTATTAGAATTTGATTTGCATTTAAGTCTCCAGCTTTTACTTACGTTTGCTTTGCGAGTTTGCACCTCGATCTGGATCAAAAGATGCCACTCCGTAAAATACCATACGTAAAAACCGGGTACTTTTATGGTATTTTAAGTTTTGAGGGAACCAAACTATATGGTCGTGTAAAAAAATGTGCAAAATGATATCCTACATTTATTTTTGTAGATAAAACCATAAGTTTTCTCAGTAATTAAGTTAATGAATTTTAAACTTATTCGGTTAAGGTTGGGGGGTGAAATTTTTAAATAGTAACCTTTATTGTGTGATACCTCAATTTAAAGCCCTCGTTAAGACGAGAAAATTGGTGTATACAGTAAGCCCCTCTCCGATATCTCAATCCAAAATGGATTGGACCCAATAAGTTCAGATTTTCCATTTTTCTACTTATTGTATTCCACAAACAATTATACGTGTAATCATTTTAAGATACAGAAACATTGCACAATAATTTTCATCTACATTAATTATGATTTAGAAAAAAATTACTCCCAAGAATGTTTTGTGTTTTGTCATATGTATGAAAATGGTTCCTACACAACACAATACGTAGAAAAATCTAAAATATGGAACATTTTGGCTCCGCCATTTAGATTGGGTTATCGGAGAGGTGTTTATACCAATTTTTTCATCTCAACGAGGGCTTTAAAATGGGGTATCACACAATTACATTTTTGACTTGCAACCCCCATCCCCTTTAACCAAATAAGGGTAAAATTCATTCATACCCCAAAAAGGTTCAAAAATTGCCCAATATAACTTCCTAAAAGTACTGAATTAAAACGTGTAAAAGGGTTAAAATTACGAAGGGGTTGTGGAACTTTTGCATCACTCTGTGTATACAATTTTTAATTACACCGTAAAACGTGTTCTGGGGACCATGGTCGGTCCTCATTTACTACTCTCGACCTTAGGTCTCACCATAAGGGTCACTGAAATAGCTCATATCTCCTACTAAAATTCAATAATAACGATTCCTAATCTTATAAAATTAGTAGAAAACGTTATCAATTGAGCGCACGTCTTTTACCAGTGTGTGAAGCTGAACAAGTTATAAGAAAGGTTCTGAATTGAGTAAATAAAACCAAACCCAGTTTAGCTTTATTTATACTACACCGCCAGTCAATGGCGGCTATTTATTAGCTTAGCTTTATTTATACTACACTGTCAGTCAATGGCGGCTATTTATCAGTTTAGATTTATTTATACTACACCGTCAGTCAATGGCGGCTATTTATCAGCTTAGCTTTATTTATACTACACCGTCAGTCAATGATGGTGGCTATTTATCAGCTTATCCTTATTTATACTACACCGTCAGTCAATGGCGGTTATTTATCAGCTTAGCTTTATTTATACTACACCGTCAGTCAATGGCGGCTATTTATCAGTTTAGCTTTATTTATACTACACCGCCAGTCAATGGCGGTTATTTATCAGCTTAGCTTTATTTATACTACACCGTCAGTCAATGGCGGCTATTTATCAACTTAGCTTTATTTATACTACACCGTCAGTCAATGGCGGCTATTTATCAGCTTAGCTTTATTTATACTACACCGTCAGTCAATGGCGGCTATTTATCAGTTTAGCTTTATGTATTCTACACCATCAGTCAATGGCGGCTATTTATCAGTTTAGCCAACTTACGTTTCTTCCTAAATTTAGGAGTTAAAAATTTAATCGGTTTTTTTATTAGGGGTGGGGGTGTTAAAGGGTTGTACACTTAAATTTAAAAAAAATTTATATACAGTTTTAATTTTTGCTATCTTATTTAGAGACACATATGACATCTGGAGATGTATTTGTCACAATAGCTTCTAACAACTGGTATGTCTTACTTGCCTACAGTGTTTACTACCCAGTAAATGTAATGATTTATTTATCAATATTTAATATTAATTTCAAGCGATTCCGAAAGTGAATGATATACAAATATTATAAATATTATTATTTAATATTATAAATAAACAAAACTATTGGAGTGCGGTGCTTACAATAAATTAGTTTTCAGATTTCTGCTTCTTTTTTATAATTTTTATTCACATTACATTCGTTTATTTTAAATTACAGAACAAAACAATTATAATTTACGAAAAAGAAATAACATTTTCGAATTACCCTACCTTTTACAAAATATCAGCTTAAGGGATTTTGTTTTAATTTAGTGGCTTAACAAAATTGTCAGAAAGAAAATTTTAAATTTTGGTGACACTGCTATTTAGAAATAAAATAAACAATTCACAACACTAAGAGTAATGTCTTTAGTTTTAAGCGGAAAAAACGTAAATGTTGGCGACACTGCTATTTAGTAATCAAATATAAGTTTTTACTTTCTCACTATAATAGGCCTATAGTATAGAGAAAGTATAGTGATGGCAAAAAAATCGATGTTGAGATTTTTGTGGAAATAACCGTTTTGGGACCCCCTGAGTCCAAAAAAGTGTTTTTTACAAAATGTCTGTCTGTATGTATGTATGTATATATGTCTGGATGTATACAAAGCTAGAGCGAAAACTATTCCATCGATTTCAAACAAATTTGCACCAGACATGTCAAGTGGGCCTGTATAGATGCACGAAACCCGGTTTTAAAAATTTTGAAAAACAACTCCCTTTTGGCATAAAACCCACCAAAAAATCAGTTTTTTTATAAAAAAAAAACTGCTCTAACGATTTTGATCAAATTTGGCTTATTTATTTGTAGCCTTTAATGAACCCTAACATATGCAAAAAACCGCATCTTTCTAAAAATTCTCGTTTAGCTAGTAATAATAATAATAATAATTGATTTTTGGGGGATTTTTGGCCATAAAGGGGGTTGTTTTTCAAAAATTTATACCTTTTTTCGTGCATCTATACAGACCTAATTGGCGTGTTTGGTCCAAATTTGTTCGAAATCGATCGAATAGTTTTCTCTCTAAGTAATAATAATAAAATATTGATTAGTTAATCTCCTACTTTAATAAATCACCTCTCCTACCCCACCTACAATTATGAAGTCACAGTGAATCTGTTTAATAATTTAAATATGTTTGTGAGAAAGTATGTTAAAAGGTAATAATAAAAGGTTGCTATGTAACGTATTGTAGCATACATTAGTTCTATAACAATATTTTTTTAAATCAACTCCACAAGAAGTTATAGCCTATAAATGATTAAACTTGTAAACATAACCAAAAGAAAGTATAATCTACGCTAGGTTTTGTTTAAGTATTACTACAGATGATGCGAGAAATCAGCTGTTATATTATATTGTTACTCACATACGTACACTCGCTTTTATAGGAGTTGAATTACTGTTTCAGACGAGTCTTAAAACAAAATTGCAATGATTATATTATTCTATATTACATTCTCTACTCTGAGTAACATTTGCCCTTACATTTGGTATATAATTTTAATAATCGAGTTAAAGACTTTGATTTCAGTTGCAGACCGAGAAGCGAGGCCTCCCACTCCAAGAAGGAAACTATTTCTGGATATGAGTTGTCTTTTGGGAACCATGGAGGCTCCTGGATTTGTTAGGGCTCCCAAAATCCAGAATGCGTTTGGTCCCAAATATTCCAGGTATGGGTTCAATATTCAAATACACTGTTTTCGAAGGATAAACTTTTTTGGATGCCTTATTGTGTACATTACTTAGTGTTATTAGTCTAGCTAAAGTTTAGTGAACAACTACTGCACATGTATTTCTCGATATTGATGGATCGAATGTTTACATAGTGAATGCCATGTGATATTTTAACATATATAGGGCCTACTCGATTTAGACTTTCCTAAAAAAATAACATTAAACCTATGAGGGTCACACGATATCAACTTCCCAGCAGAAAGTAAATTAATAATAGTAACAATATATTTTTTATATTTTTTATTTTTAACAGAAACATAATATAAGCAAAAACTATTTGAATTGTGCTACAAAATAAGAAACTTAAAAACAAATCTTTTCCTTAATGAAATTAAAATAAACTTAAAAATGAATGTTAAATTCTAATGAATCTAAATTGAAAAATAAGAAATAGCAATACTGTGAAGAACATAAACGCACACAGAAAGACATCAAATATTCCTTACACAAGTGCGGTATTTATCTTTAATGTAAAGTAATACCCTAATAATAACTTGCCTTGTGCGGATTCCGAAAACAATTCATTATCATATAACCTATAAAAAATTTCTAACACTTTTAAAACGTTGAGATAACGAAGAGGAAGAATTTGTTTGCCATAAAGCATGGGAAGAAATATTGTAACCAGTTTTTTATACAACAGTCTAGCAAAAAAATTCAGGAGAGTAATCAATGAAATTAAGTGTGAATTATACATACGTCCCCAAATATATAAACCATAAGAAATCTTAAAATGTAAAACTGAAAAATAAACTTGACTCTGTACTTGTTCAGGTAGATATGTTTTGATAAATGAAAACTTCCTACAACTATAAGTACGGAACTACACAATTTTAAATGTTTAAGTGAGCCTCTTCTTTAATAAAGTGTTTTACGATTTGAAATAATATAGGCCTAAAAAAGGAATACGTCTTACCTTTATAGTTGTGTATTGCCGTACTTATAGGTCCAGATTTTGAGGATTATCATGTTCCACCAACTTTTGTTTGGAGTATGCCTACATTATTTGCAATTTTAAAATGATGTATAAAATCCAAGGCTCACTCCAAATATTAATAATTTTGCATCGCCGTACATGTACAAATCGTAGTAACTAAATTACAAGTGAAAAAACACGGACCAAGACCGAGATTCGGCGCAGCGGTACCACGGAATGTTAAATATCCTGGGTTCGAATCCCAGCCTTGGTCCAAGGTTATGCATTTTGTAATTTAGTTAAATTAAGCCTTGCTGGGGAAGTGTATAAGCAGACAAATTATTAAAATGTAGAAAATAGCAAATCACAGCTTAGACTATTATAATAAGATTAATATTAATGATCAATGTAAAAGATTAATTCAATTTTCATTTCTGCTTAAGTTAATTTAAATTAATGCAGGTTCGGAAGAACTGGCATTCTGACGAACACGTCCGAAGGGGGACGAATGAATCAAACACACGTTTTGTTACAAAACTTTATTTCTGTGAAGTTCATAATTAAATCAAAATTACGAAACTGAAATAAATTTTGAAAAACAAAACAAAAGTGTACGTCTTAATCATAGGCTTACTTTAATACACTATTTTAACTTCAAATATTTTTAATGCAGTCATTTATTTAAAACAATTTTTTTTCACTTTAAAATTCACTCAAGTTTTCATCGCCAGTAGGCCTGTACTTATAAATTAACACAAGCTTAAACTTTTACAATTCTATTAAAATTGAATAATTCAGACCAATAGCCCAAGTCTGATAATTTAAAAAATAATTTTATTGATATTTGTAGGTCTAAGTTGTTTTTTTAGGCAGTAAGAAACGAAGTAAACAAAAGTTATTGTGAAAATACATACACAATAAACGATTTCTAACCTCAAAAACGATATTATAGCATAGTATAATAGCCTACTAGTATAACTCATATACAAAAACAACCAACACCCAGACATTATACAAGGTTTGTTTTGATTGAAGTTGTAAGCCACGATGGCCGTGGTTGTTAAGGCGACAAAGCTTTATCAATCGTCGTGGCAACCATCAATGGAAAAGTTCCGGGTTCAATTCCCATTGACCCCGAATAATTTTCTAAATGGTTTCTTATCAGACATCTTTGGCTGTGGTTCGGATTCCACGTAAAACTGTAGGTCCCGTCTTCATTAGCCTTAAGTGCAAAACAGCAGGACGTTAAAAAAAATTTATTGAAGTTGTAAACACAACTCCAAATTGTAATCTAGGCTAGGTTTTGTTAAAGTATTACAGATGATGAGCGAAATCAGCTGTTATATGTTTGGAACAGGGTTTATTGTTGACAGCTGCTTAGGCCCGTATTACACTGTAAAATATTTTATAAAATATGTTTTATAAAAGTTCTTTGACAAAGATCTTTGATAAATGGACCATCTTTTATAATATGTTTCTTTTATAACATTTCTTTTATACAATTTAACAGGTTGGCTTTACCTTTTATGAAATGTTAGAAACATGTTTACCTTATAGTACAAGTCCAAAAGGTTTTATAAAAGAATCACTCTTCAAAATCTTTTATAATAAATGGATTATGTCTTTGAAATGTAAGTTTACTATACGGACTTACGCGCGTACACTCGCTTTTATAGGAGTTGATTAATCAGATTATTTTGTATTATTAGCTTTCATATCCAAACATAATGCAATTTATAAGCCTTTATTGTTTCTGTAACCACTTTTGCTAATGATGTACCATAGTAAACCGCATACATTATTAATAAATCCGTATATATTTTTATCAATCAACACCACTAATAACATTATTAAAGGAAGATATGTGTAAGTGTTTAATTACATTAAATTGTCACCTATAGAAGGAAGAACCAGAAAGGCAGATACCTGTCTGCGAACTATATCTGCACCCCGGGATTTACGCTTCGGAATCATGACGAACGCAGTCTTGCTTGCAGTGAAGGAAGATGGGTAGGCAGAAGACCTGTTTGTGATCCAATAAATGGTAAGAGTTTTGCCAAATTTATAGTTTCAATTCCATGCAAACATTATTTTAGTGTTGTAATAGATATTTACGTTGAGTGAGGTATCTGCTTTTTTACATCCATTCGAAGAGGGTGTTTGTATAATCACCCGAGTGATGTAAAGAAGCAGATATCACGTGTAACGTACAATAATATTTTACCTAACCCCACATCTTACAGGGTGTTCTATAACTTTAAACACCCATAAATAAAATAAAATAAAATCAACACATTTTAACTAGTAGGCTTTATTATACTAACCAAACGTTGCACTAATATGTTTAATCAAACATTGAAATGAGCAACTGAAACAGATTTTTACTATCGTTGTCACTAATTTTTAGAATATGGAAAGAACAAATTTACTTTTGTTAGTCTGCGAATCAGTGTTATTTAAACATTGCAGTTTTGTTTCGAAGTAATGAAATTTTAATCTACTATGTATAACAATCAGCTGATCTAAGCGTTTCAAACAAGCAGCTGTGGCCTAAACAATAAACTGTTTAGTGTTTATTTGTCTCAGTAAAATCTATATCCATCACAAATCGTTTATGATCTTAAAACTAGCTCTGTTCTAACTAACAAGGCTCTAAAATATTGATCCTATCAGTAGGCTCTAACAGGTAATTTCTATAAATTTTTTTTCTGATTCCTCCTTTACAATGGGATATTCCATACCTCCCGTTAGAGTCTCCTACAAACTAGACCCCAACCCAAAAAAAAAAAAAGACTACTCTTATTTACGCCATTGGTTCTGCAAACACTAATATCATGTATACTGTCTCATTTAGTCTTGAAGACAATCCAAAAACTTTGTATCAAGGTCTTAAATAGGTTACATGGTTATTTTTAATAAAGACAGGAGTAATTAGTCTGTGTTGTTAGGTGCGGTGACGCCATCGAATAGTTGTGCTAAAGGAAGATGTGAACATGACTGCAAGGAAGTGGAAGGCCGTCCGCAGTGCTTCTGTTTCAAAGGATTCAGACAGGATGGAAGATCATGTCATGGTAATTGCATATCATTAACTGCATATATTTTTGCCATGTCTGTCCATCCATGTGCCTCGTAGATTTGATGTTTTACTACCTTTAGTGATCCAATTTAACATGGTGATGCTTTTAGTTAACTCAAAATGAAGCAAAATTGAGAATAATTATTTATGTCTTAAGGGAGGAAAGTATCACTTGTCGCTCAGAAAGGAAACGTTACCGCACGTCGCTGAGCTAGTTTTTCCTCCAGCTACATTTTTAGTAAATAATTTGCACTTTACCATCAAAGAAACTTTATTAAAACAAGGGCATTCATATTTACAAAAACAATTGAGAATATGCAAAGAATATTTAGACACGGATGCATTGTTGTTTCAGCAGTTGTTTTACTAACATATGATTTAGCGGACGGAAAAATGCCCATATAAAAATCATAAAACAAGTTCACTCCCCCCCCCCCTACCGAATGATAAGTTGTTCTTTCTACCCTACCATCCCATGCATGAAAAGAATAGAATTTTGTAACATCTGTAACAATGAAATAATTTGATCACGCAGCTGAATTGCTGACGTGAGTTGTGCGAATTTCCAAAAGTTTATATGTTTTCGGGATTCAACCAACTATGTATTTGAGAAATTAGTCTACTCACGAGGGCGCTGAATAGCTGCCTCCGTGCAAAAAATATTACATTAGTAAAATTTGTTCCCAGCTGAGCCACCAGTTGTCTTCGCTTTGCTCGCAGTGGACACACTCGCTTTGCGAGGTAAATAATACCACGAGGTTTTATGGTATTTTACGTTGTTTTGGGGAACCAGGCAGGATATAAGGTCGTGCAAGAAACAAAATGTGCAGTACATTCTCTTATATTTATTTGTTTGGAGAAAACCCAAAAAAGTTTCATTTTAGTACAAAAAATATTAAAAACATTACTTCCGGTCAAAACACGTGTTTCTTGTTTTGCATTTTCTTGGATTCTTGGATTAACGATCTCATCCGAGTGACTTAGAAAACCAACTTGTGTACCAAATTTGGGCCAAATCGGACTTAAAATACGGTCGTTAGAGTGCGAACACATATATACATCTCTCTATATATAATAAACGGTATCAGTTAACTGACACAAACTTTATCCCAACTTACTGTAGTCAAAATAATATTGTTTTCAATCATTTTATTTATTACTTTTTAGAACAAAACAAAAAAATAATATTCTACCTACGTCAATCGTATAAAAAAATTATTATTCGATCGCGCAACCTTTGAATTACTGGCCGTGATTGCTACCATGGTGCTACCCCGTGCGGCCGCCGCCGCGATGCTAGATTGACAACATAAACTTGTTTATTTTTAAACATTTCCCCATAATTATAAAACGCCGAAGTTTTGATAAAAGCGGGTGGTGTCATTTTGTTTGGCATCTTAAGCACTATAAATACTGAAAATTTCATCATAATCGTTAGAGCCGTTTTTGAGAAATTTGCATTTTTGTCGTTTTTTATGGGTTTTTAGGGGTAAATTACCCTTATAAATTAAAAATTCCAAAAAAATGAAAAAAAAACGCCTGGAGATATTAGGGTTTAGTACCTACATACCAAATTTCATGAAAATCGGACCAATAGTGTCCTCTCTGGTCGTGTATACATACTGACAGACTGACAGACAGACACCACTCTAAAAACACTTTTTTGGGTTCAGGGAGCACCAAAACAAAAAATTCCACTAAAAATATTTTCGGGTTCATGGAGCACCAACACAGATAATTGCACTAAACCATTTTTTGGGGTTCTGGGAGCACCAAAACAGATAATTCAACTGAAAATTCAAATTCGAACATTTTTACGAAAACAATACTTTCTCCATATACTACGTATAGGGTGGAGAAAGTAAAAATGAATTCGATTTGTTTCTTTGTCCTCTATAGACTCAAAAACTGTTCAACTGATTTCGCTAAAAATTTCACACTTCATCCGCATCATTACCAGGAGTGTTTAGATCTGCAATTTCTACAGTCTAAGTGGTTTAAACACATTTATAGGCTACAGTTTTTTAATAACACTCGAAAACATGTTCTGGGAACCATGGTTTGTGCTCATTGATCACTCCCAATAGGTCTCACCATAAATATCACTGCAATAGCACATCTTTCCTATGGAAATTCGCTAATAAATATGTCACTTAACAGGTTTTATGTTGACCCATCATTTTGACCCAATTCATATTGAACAAATAATATGTTATATAATTTTACAAATTAATTATTAGCTGTGCTTCAAATTGTAATAAAGCCAATCAGGGCAGAAATACCGATCAATCCGATTTTCAATTAATTGACAATACAAAATTTGTACAGATATAAACGAATGCACAGAAGACAACGGAGGCTGTGAAGATGTTTGTTCCAACACTCCAGGGTCGTTCTACTGCCAGTGTAAGCAGGGGTTCAGGCTCTCATACGACCGCAGTTCATGTGAAGGTAGTGTATTATTACATATTCATTCATTACTATTACAGGTGCCCATCCCCAAAGCCTAATGTGCAAACGTCAAACAATTTTTGGCACTAAACCCAATTTCCAATTGTCCTCACTTTTTAGTATTTTAAAACTGGTGCGTGTGTCTAGGAAGCTCGCAACTTTTTCAATAAAAAATAATTATGTCTTAAAAACTCGAGTGTATTTTAGACTTAGACCTATGAGGTTTTATTAAGCCTGTACAAATTATGACATAATGAAATCAAAAACAAATAATCCGATCACGCAACTGATCCGCTGATGTGAGTTGAGCGAATTTCCAAAATTAAGTTTATATGTTTTAGGGTTTCAATCAACTATTTGGGAAATTGATCTACTAACGCAGGAACTGAATAAGTGGCTGTGTTTCCGAAATATATTAGTAGAAGTTGTTTGCACCTAAGCCTCCTGCTTCGACTCGAGCGCTCCTTCGTTCCACTCGCAGCGGAAAAACTAGCTTTGCGAGTTTGCACCTCGACCTTACAGCCTCAGGTTATGGGCTGCTTCGCTTCGCTCGCATTGTACAACCTCGCCCCCATATGGATTTGAATCTGGTACTTTTATGGCATTTTACGTTTTGATCGTTTTTAGGGGAACCAAGCGAGCTAAAAGGTCGTGTAAAAAACAAAATGTGCAGAATAATATTCTACATTTATTGTTTAAATAAAACCTTCATTATAATACGAGAAATCTCAAGAAATAGTTACTCTCGGTAAAAAAAACGAGCTTCCGGTTGTTTAATTTTTTGGCTAACGAACTCGTCTGAGCGACTTAGACAATCAACTTGTGTACCAAATTTGGAACAAATCGGAAGTAAAATACGGCCGCTAGAGTGCGAACACATATAGGCCTACAGGTTGGTCAACTCAAGGAGGCCGCCATTGGGATATCAGAAAATATTAATTTTAATTCAAACTTTAAATGGGGAACCTTTCCTTGTTTTTTGAGAAATTTAAAAATATAGAGTTAAAATATTTGTAAATGGCCGCCATTTTCCAACATGGCGGTCAACTTTGAAATTTCTTATGGAACTTCCTATTTTTCATGACGAATTTCAGTTTTACATGCAATTTAAAGACCTTTTCATGTTTTTTTTTTTTTTTTATATATAAATTTAATCGTTTAGCCGCTAGGAGCGATGAAAATTACAGAAACTCTTACTTCAACAATTATTAAAGAAGCATGTTTTACCATTTGCGAGCAATAAAAAACTCAAAGTGCAATATATTTTACAATTGAATGTTAAAAAGCTGTTGCAGTTTCACAAATACTTTATTTTACACAAAAAAAGTACTTAAATTAGTGTTAAAAGTAGCTAAATAGCTTACATGACAACTGTACTATTTTTACTCTGTAAAATCCCTTGATTTGAACCGTTGATTTGAATCGGGTACTTATTTTATGGTATTTCACGATTTGATCGATTTTGGGGAAACCATGCGAGCTATATGGTTGTGTTAAAAAACCAATTGTGCAGAATAATATCCTACATATTTTTTTACTGCAATCAAAAACACAAGAATTTACACTTCAGTTTTGTAACGCACGGACAGTGGAGGGCGTAATTTATCGCATTTAACCTGACCAACTTACTTCACATTGTAACCTATTGGGCTGCTGATTCTTAATGTTATTTATCACAACCAGAGAACCAGCTTTGGCAACTATTATTCAATAAACTATAACTAATTAATACTAATTATTAAATTGGAACCTGTATCAAACTCAACAGATGGCCGAAATTAGGCTGGTGATACGTTATAGGTTTATGGTCCTTATTTGGCCATAATTATTAATTTACGGGCTAGACATGACTTATGGCAGAGCCAATGCAAACAGATTATTGTATACTCTGATATTTTCACGAAAATTACGATTTATTAGGACAAAGGCAGTTAGATCTACATAATGTAAGCAGAGATCGTAATAGACACGTGCCGTCCTCAATAATTCAAGTCACGGCATGCGTTGTAATTTCACCATTAATAATTAAATAATCATTTATCAACATTTCAAACATATTATGATATTGACAAATAAAGGAAACAATATAATATGTAACACCAGATGTATGACTTATTATAATGAGCCTTTTCGTTGATTTGTCATTGTTTTTGCTTTTACCTAATCTACTGTTGGTTGTGAAGAATAATTACCTGATTCTAAATTTAACAAGTTGGTTACTATGGTAATTATCGTAAATGATTAAAATAAATCTGTTTTGGTTAAGTATAGCCCTAACTTAAAATTGAGTTAAGCTTTTGTTCCAAATAAGCCGTTTTATTTATAATATGTAACAACAGATGTTTGAACTATAGGCTAATACATAAGACTTTTGTTTAATACATATAAGCATATTTCGTTGAATTTGTTTGTGTTTGCTTTTATTTTGTTAACGTAACATGAAAAAGCTGTTGGTTGTGAAGACTAATACACTGATTCTAAACTTGCTAAGTTGGTTTGCTATGCTAAATAATGTAAAGACATTCAACATACATGTGTCGCTAAGCTTTGATCCGATTCAGAAGTTTTATTTGTTATATTGCTGGAAGTGAACCCCTCTATTTTCATCTTTTATGCTTTCAAATATTTGTTTGAAAAATCCTTCTTTGTGTGCGTCTAAGACCCCATAAGAGTATAACTAACTAGCTTTAAGATTTCGAATTTTTATCTCAAGTTGTTTTTGCTTACGTTTTTTATAGTCAGTCATTCAGTCAGGACACACCATATAGAAAGTTTGTTGCTGTGGTAACGAATGTAAATACATTTTTTTTTTGTGTTTAACGTCAAATGTAAATACATTCAACTAACATGGGTTGCTAACATTTTGATCTGAATCAGCTGTTTTAGCTGTTACAGGGCTGAGAGTAAACCCCTGTATTTTCACCTATTTTACGCTTTAAAATATTTGTTTTTCAAAATCCTTCCCTTGTGTGCGTCTATGACCCCATAAGAATATACCTTTAACATTTTATCTTTCCGAGCAGTTTTGGCTTTTTCTTGATTCTATGTCAGTCAGTCAGGACAAAATATGCCTATATATATATATATATAGATAACCAAACTACATCAAAATAACCAACTTTTTACCACCGTACAATTCAAAATGGCGTTTATTTGATATGCTTGATTTTCTTAACATTCTAATTTCTTCTTCTTTCATTTATTGTTTAGTAAACATTCTTAAGATCAAACTTCCTTACAGTTAATCCTTTACTTTTCAGACATCAATGAATGCATCCTCCGTAACGGACATGGACCATGTCAAGGAGAATGTCTGAACACAAAGGGTAGCTACCGGTGCAGTTGTGATGGTATCCCCGGAACACAACTTGGTGAGGACCGACACTCTTGCGAAGACATCGATGAATGCACCAGCACTAAATATGCCTTGGGATGTTCACATTCCTGTATTAATACCATAGGCACTGCTTTTTGTCACTGCCCTGAAGGGTTTTCACTTGGCTCTGACTGGAAAACTTGTTCAGGTAATCAAAAATATCTGTATTTGCGCATCGGAACAGGTTTAATTGTGTATTTTTTGGCAGCCTTAAATATGAAACAATAGTATTTGGAATAGTGTTTATATTAAGCAAAATGTATAATTTTGTAAATTTAGCATTTAGGCGTTAATTGTATATTTAGCTGTTATCACGACTTCACTCTCAGATGTGATTTAGAAAGAACTATCGGGTAAATACTGTGCCTTACTACTGCACGCAATAAAAAAAAAGATTTTAGATACGAGCTCCGTGGCCCAAATCGCACAGTGAGGGATGTATAGTGATTTATGCCCTTTCAGTGATTAGCTGTTCACCGATAGACGCTAAAAATTTGTTACTCTTAACTACCGAACGAACATAAAAATTACAAATTAGGTTTAAGGGGAGTCGGATAGCCCTATGTTAACCATCTTAAATTACGTAAACAAAGGTACATTTATTTCAGGAACTAAAATAGATAACATCATATTAAAAAAACAATATTTTAGAGTATACATTTCTGTACAATTTAACACAATGATTTCTCAAAATAACTTATAGTAAAATTATTGTAAATGTTTTCAAAAACATCAAAACATTTCCAAATTTTAGTCATAAAAGGTCATATAATTTTTTGCATATAAGAAAAGTTCTACTCAACATATTTAGGTACATGAAATTGGATTTAAATTAAATCTAAAGACCTATACAACATAATAAGCTAAAAAATTGTTTTTACGACTCCCCTTAAAGGTGTATTTAACATATATGAGTAATTACATTTCACATTATTGCATACTGTTTTGATATATATTTAACGGTTAAACCTGCGTTACAGTAAATTAAAATACAGACGATGATTGTTAAGCTTTTGATCCAAATCGTTTACTATTGACATCTACATGCAAATGAAAGTTTCGTTAAAAATTGGTTCAGCCGTTTCGGAGATAGCCCGGTCAAACAAAAAGACAGACAGACAAAAAATTAAACAATGCATGTTTTGGTAAAGTGTGAATAACGTAAGCTTAGCAAGAAGTATTTATTTCGATATTCAGACAGACACTTAAATTTAATTTTATAAGTTGCATTACTTACATATACAACTACGCGAGGCGCGTGCGTGCTCCGGTTACTTGCGCTTCATTCACATGCATTTAGATTTATATACCTTGGTAGATTCGGACTTATAGCAGCACACACGGTTAAACCACGCTTACATTTATAAAATCCTTTCGTGCCGCTATAACTCGTGTTCAGAAAATATATTCAAAGAAATCCATTTATTATTGTTTTTATAATCATTTTTAAACAGAATTAATAATCACACTTTAATTTGTTTTTTATAAACATCACAGAATTTGATCTTGCAAATACAGAAGTTCAAGGCAATTCTCACAGTAATTCATGTTTTAACTTAAAACAGTGTATTATTTCAAACCTAAATTACTCAAAAACCGTACATTTTAACAAAAAATATAAAGGCATCTTTTTGTAGCCCTTTCGATTCATAGTGGATGGTGTAACTGTTAAAACAAACGGATGAAGGTTAACAGCTAAGTTAAATATAATGACAGCAAATGTACATACAATATTGCTGTGTTTACTGTGTTGGTATAGGATGCCGCCGGGTTGAACAAACCAATTATTACACATAACTTAACCACTATCCTTAATCCGATTGTTTTGACAGTGAGACCATCCGATAGGGAATCAAAAAGGCTATAAAAAAGATGTCTTGACATTTTTTTGTCAAAATGTACGGTTTTTGAGTAATTTAGGTTTGAAATTTTCAAACAGCCGCCATTTTAAACACATGATTCGATCGTTTATTTTTCTTAAGATAGATCATTGTTAGTTTAACCTTCATGCCAAGTTTGAACTTAATCAGTCAAATCGTTCTCTAGATATGAATTATTTTGTAAAACAAAAAATGGCGGATATCTGGAAAACAAAGCATTTTCCCCTATGTTTATAGGAACATTTTTCTTTATTTTCACGAGTAGAAGACGTCCTGAAAGTCTCTCCGTGAGACACTATGTATATGTGTTTTGTGTTGTTATTTGAGAATATTATATCATACTTGAATCGTATATTTATTCCACATTTAATTAAATTATGACTCTAAACAACTGGAAAGTGACGTATTTTTTATTAGATAGATAGTAAAATAAATCGGTTATTTGTAGTAGAATAGTTTATCAATCGACTCCTATAAAAGCGAGTGTACGTACGTACGTGAGTAACAATATAATATAACAGCTGATTTCCGTAATACTTAAACAAATACACTTCAATCAATAATATAATGTCTTGAGAAGTTGATTTTTTTAAATATCAGTTATAGAACTAATGTATGCTATAATAGGTTATAAATAACTTCTAAATTATTTGATAGTATTTTTATCTTTATTTTGATACATAATAATGTATATAAATATTAAATTTTAACAAATAGGCCAACAATTTCGTAAAATCTTATCTAAAAATAATCCTCATAATAGTACACATTATTTACCGAGTTAAAAATCCCCTCGGCATAGTTAGGTAGGCCTACATAAAGTTTGTCGTTTTAAAATAGAATTGTTAGGCTATGATGTATTTCTCACGTGTATCTAATTAATCTGCCAGTGATTTTTCACGGGGGCTTACTAGTACGTCGCATAATAATCACTAAACGTTACTTAGTTACATTTGGTTAGTTACATTTTAGAATATTAACAATAACAAATTACAGGTTTTTGTGTTGCTAGACATCAACGAGTGTGAACTAGGAGAGTTCTCGCAAAAGTGTGACTTTGGATGTGTAAATACTGAAGGATCATATCGGTGTGCTTTGGCAGAAGATGAAGAAGAGAAACTAGATGCTCAAGAAACATGCCCTCAAGGTTATGCAAACCAGAATGGAAAGTGTGTAGGTAAGATATAATTTGTGCTAAGTTATTACTTCAAATTCTTGATATTTTAAACATACCGAAAAACGCAGAATTGTCATATAAAAGATATTTTTGTAAATCGACTTTAAACATATTAAAATGATACAGGATTACAAACAAATATGTAGTTACAAACATAGCCGACACATGATTATGTTATTCTGGTGAAAAATTTTCCATTTTTATCTAGGCAATACCTAATAGTCCAGTCAAATTGTCATAAAAATCCCGAATGGTTACATTAATAGTTAGGATTTGTTTATATTATGTTGTAGTGGGTTGGTAGTGAAGAACGGCTAGAGTGTGAAGACATTGAATTGAATGTAGTGGAATGTTGCAAAACGTAAGGAACATTGCGGAACATGGTGCGGGCACTTCAAAACGTACGAAAATCTAAAGTTCAACATACATTTTTTCAGAAAATTTGTGTCATATGACTTATTTTTAATTAATTATAATTTATTTACTTATTTATTAATATATATTTGACAGAACTACTGAACATGTATTATATACAAACGTAACAATATTTAATCATATTTTGTTTTTTGATAAATACATTAATTTTGTCAATATTTGCATATTACGTGTTTTCCTAAAAAAAAAAACTAAAAGAATACCATGCAAAAGGTTGTATTTCAGAGTTTATATGCCCTAGCAGAACCAGTTTGGTCTTACGCTTTAGCGCTTTAGCTAATTACCTACCTCGACTACAAATTAAATGTTATAATGTCTAACATTGGAGTGGTATTCACAGTTTACTTGCTATCGAGAAAAAACCTAATACAAATCTGTACTTTTCACATTTTAGAGAACAATTTTCAAACTTCAAAGAGCTCAAGAAGTATTATGTCTATACATTTCTGGTTGCTCTCAAATTGTAGATAATTTAATCTAGTTTAATAAAGCTATTACATTTTTTTTGCGTTAGATCAATACTTTAGGAAATATTTTGAAAAAACTATGACAAGTTCACAAATTCATGGTTTTTCCAAGATGGCGGCGCATGCGGTGGTGGAAGGGAATTAGAAAACTTGGATTTTTCATCAGTATATCAACCTATACAACATATGAACAAATCGGAACTACCCTAATTAACGTAAACATTTATGACAATTTGACTATACTATAAACAATTGTCTCTAATAAAATAATAATTCATAATTTACTGTTATTATTGTTTAAATAAAGTTATTTACTTTTAAAATAGTCCACAGGTTATTCTAATGTGTTACAATACAACATCTACTTCATTATTTTATTGCAACCCCAGTCCGACTGCGGATTTTCAAAAAAGTGAAAATTGGGTTATTATGTCATGAAATTAATTATTATTATTATTAAAAAATTATTATTCAAATTATTAAAAATTTATCTTGTCATGAACTTAACCCAATGTATCATGTCGTTCTGTTACTTTATATAATTTACTAAAGATTTATATACTTATTGAAATCTTAACTACTAGTTTTTTTTTACCTGAGACATATACACTAGAGAAGGTGCCATTGCCTCGAGGTGCGCAGTAGACTCGGAGTTGATTCGAGTGGTAGGAATCAGAAAGGCTCAGTCTGTTGCCGTGCTCTGAACATAATACTTTGGTCCGGAAGCCCTTGTACGGGTTTCCAATAAATATATTGTCTGTGCGTGGTGACCCTTCCCCTCCGGCTGATGGCATCCCCACTTGCTTAATTTCTTCCCTCCGGCCAGCGTATCTGAGAGCTCATACTATAGGCCTATATGACGAATTATATTTATATATATAAATAAAATTTAGTACTAGGATAACAACTGGCATTCTTAATCAGACATTGTTCATATTATTAATTGAGAGTAAATTCTTTCTTTTTGATGATGACGAGACTATTTTAATAAAAGGGGAAAAAGTTGAGAAGAAGTACAGGAAAAAGCATGAGGGACTTGGTGAAAAAGTGGTTTGACCAAAACCGGTTAACTCTTAATGTTTCTAAAGGTAGGTTTCCATTTCAACAAAAGTTCCGTTCAGTAATGTTGGAATCAAAGCTAGGCACTTTGTTTGGGCCAAAGTTTAAATGGAAATACATAAATTAGACGCGGCGCAAAATTGGCCTTTTCGCCAACATGTTCTAAGATCTTCAACAATGCTATGAGATTTTCCTAAAACTTAACGAAGAGCATATACTAGTTTGTTGCGTCCTTTTACTTTGTTCGTTTGTCTAAATAAACATTAAAAACTATTACAATTTCAGTACCGTTTATTTCGGCACGTACTGTATTTACTTTGTTTCAAAATGTCTGCATTTCTTTCACAACGATTTCAAAGTGTATAGTGTCAAAATAAATTAGGTTTGTAGCTATTTTTATAAACATATAAAATGATGTTCACGTCCCTGTTGACCTTTATCAAGTGATATTCTTAAAGTACAAATCCTTTTGAACGTGATATGAATAAAATGTATTTCTGTTTAGAAACCGACGAATGCAAGAACTCGCCATGTTCACAAGACTGCCTTAACACTGCATCGTCCTACGCTTGCTCCTGCTCCAATGGTTACAATCTCGGAGACGACGAACACACCTGCCACGATATAGACGAGTGTGCCGAGTATTCAGGCGGGACTTTGTGTTCCCACGACTGTATCAACACTATCGGAAGTTACCTCTGCAAATGTCCAAACAACTACGAGCTCGCTTCGGATCACAGGACCTGCCATCCGATGGAAGACGAATGTCAGAAGAAAAACTGTTCGCACGATTGCAGTATTGTAAACGGAACAGCTGTTTGCGTCTGTGATGATGGATTCTATTTGGAGGGCGACGATACGTGTGCGGATGTTAACGAATGTTTAATAGAATCCGGTTGTTCCCACGGGTGTATTAACGAGGAAGGATCGTTCCGTTGTTCGTGTCCGGATGAATTTTATTTAACACAGGATAATAAAAATTGTAAAAGTACAAAGGAATGTCCGGTGCAATGTGCCGACGGCTGCGTCGACTATAACGGAAATTTAAAATGCAAATGTCCAATCGGATACACCTTAAAAGATGATCAACTATCCTGCGAAGACATAGATGAATGCTTCATCGCCCTGCAAAACAACACACAGATCTGTTCTTTCGAGTGTAAAAACATGGATGGAAGCTACATGTGTGATTGTCCCGACGGTTTTAGGTTAGGTACTGACAAGCAAACCTGTGAAGATATAGACGAGTGTTTGCTGAAAATCGACGAAGATACGCCAATCTGTTCACACTTTTGTAAAAACACTCCTGGTGGTTATAATTGTGAATGTCCTGCAGGTTTTATTCTCGCGAGAGACTCGAGAACTTGTGAAGATGTTGATGAATGTCTGGACAACAATGAGATAAACAACAGATGCTCTCACGACTGCGTCAATGATATTGGTAGCTACCATTGTGAGTGTCCGGAAGGTTATGCGATCGAGAAGGGTATTTGTAAAGAAGTAAACGAGTGTGAAATAAATAACGGTGGTTGTTCGCATATTTGTGAAAATGAAATAGTGTTTGTCAATTGTAAGTGCCCTGAAGAACTATTTTTGTCAGATGATAACTTGACTTGTTTAGAAACTATTAAAGCTAACAGTTCACTAAAGAAGACATGTGTTTCAAAAACATGTACAGATCTTAACGAATGCTTGTATGACAATGGTAATTGTTCTAAAAAATTAATAAATGAGGAAGATCTTTATCATTCTGAATGCAATATTGGGTACAGATTGAATAACGACTCACGTAGATGCGATGACATAGATGAGTGCGATGTTGATAACGGAGGGTGTTCACAAATTTGTACCAATAATAACGGTAGTTTTAATTGTTCCTGTTTGCCTGGTTTTGAACTACAAAGTAAGGTTATGTGTGTAGACGTAAATGAATGCGAAGCGTTGAATATAGTAGACTGCTCGAATTGTGAAAACACACCGGGTAGTTATAAGTGTCATTGTGAGAATGGTTATGTTTTTGAAAACGGACGTTGTTCGGATATTGACGAGTGCGATGAAAATCAATGCTCGCAAATGTGCGTCAATACCGTTGGGAGTTTTTATTGCAAATGCAAAGAAAGTTTTACGTTATCAGAGGACGGAGTATCTTGTTTATTGACGAACGAATCCGATGTAACTGCGTGTAAAAGTGGACACTGCTCGAACAACAACACATGTGAAGATATCGATGAGTGTTTAGAAAATCTGTCAAACTGTTCTCAAACTTGTGAAAATACAGTCGGATCCTTTCTTTGTAGATGTGACCGTGGTTATATTTTGTCATCTGATAACATCACTTGCCTCGATATTGACGAGTGTTTGATTGATACTTCATGTTCTCAACTTTGCGAAAATACTATCGGTGGTTTTATCTGTTCGTGTAACCGTGGATATACACTACAGAACGATTCGATCTGTGTTGAAACGATTGATCTGTGCGGAATAAACAACGGAGGTTGTACTACGTATTGTAATTATACGACTGGGAACGTGGTTTGTTCGTGTGACAAAGGGTTTACGCTTGTTAACGGCAGTGAATGTGTTGATACGGATGAATGCCTGGAAGAAGACATTTGTGATCAGAAATGTGTAAATACAGAAGGCTCGTACAAGTGTGTTTGTCAAGAAGGCTTCTACAGAATACAAAACGAATGTTCAAGTAAGTATAACGTATATTTCTGACATAACATTAGGTAAGTGTTAAAAAATGTTAAAAGACAATGTTTTCCATCTTCTTGATATTTTAGTTTATTTCATTTCTTATTGGAGAATTTCCATAGGAAAGATGTGCTATTTGCAGTGGCTCTTATGGTGAGACCTAAGGTCGGGAGTGGTAAATGAGCACCGATCATCGTCCCCAGAACAAGTTTTGGAGTGCCATTAAACATTGTACATATTATGTGTTCTGCACTCTAACGGCCGCATTTTACGTCCGACTTTTTCCAAATTTGGTACATACATCGGTTTCGCTATTACAAAAATCCACCAACTTTAAGAACTTTTTTTAACAGAACTTTAAGGCCGGAAACAGAAATTCTTTGAGTTTGTTTTTAGTAGAATGCAAATATTTGGGGTTTTATCTAAACCAATAAATATAGGAGATTATTCTGCACATTTGGTTTTTCTACACGACCTTATAGCCCGTTTGGTTCCCCCGAATTTGATCAAACTTTAAAATAACATAGTACCCGGTTCAAATCCACGTGGGGATTTATCGTGGAGGCAGCTTCTGATCCGAGGCCGACGGCCAAGATGCAAACTCGTAAAACGGGATTGGCCTATGCGAGCGAAGCAAACTCACAGAGCGTAGTTCATTCATAATAATCCGAGGCCAATAATCTAATATCCAGTTATAATCGAATTTCATATGTTTTTTTTAATTACTTAAGAATAATACTAAACAATTTTAGCTTTATGGTTTGTAGAAAATTAGTTCAATTTATATTTAATGTATAGGGGTAGCAACCACATTTCGTACATCCTTTAGGCTGTAGTAATTGTAATGTATAAACACTCCTGGAATTGATATGGATAATTCAATTATCCCCGTTATTTTGTTAAGTTTTCAAATTAAACTAGAAAATACGTTTATAATTTTATATTCTAATCATTCTTTACACTATTAGGAGCCTTCTTCTACTGCTGGGTTCAGATTGTTCTGCTGACTTCTATCATAGATCATGAATAGTAAAATAGATCATGCATGCATACGGGGGCTGTGTGCAGAAAAAAAGGTTGTCGGGAAAATAGTGCATGATCGCGCCGCGAGGTAGCGCTAGGGAGAAATCATTGGTAGCATTGGTGCTTCACACCGCTTCCGTCGTTTCCCCAATAGATAGCGCCACTATCGTCAAATTTCCAGTGGATTGAAATATTGCATTGGATCGGGGTTCTATTAGGTTATCCAAATACAATGCTTCTATGCTTCTCTGCCTGAACCCAAACAATTTTAAAAGTGATTTTTCTCAGAAAATACACTGCTTTTTACAATTTGGGGCACTACTAAAGAGCACTGTTAGTGCCATTATTTCCCAAACTGTCAAAAAAAGTATAAAATGCAAAATTTTCCAGATAGTGGTGATTTGTTTTTATATTTCAAATGCAAGGGGTTTGAAAGAAAAATTAAAATTACTGAAAGAATAAGATAATATTATGGGTTTAGCTTTTTTTCAGTCTGGATCAGCTAAGAATGTCATACTTTTGCTAAAAAAATACCATTTTGTAAACAAAATATTGGTATTCGTGGAGATGAAGGATAATGATAGCTCTAAATTACAAAACAGAAATAAGATTAGAGCTACGTAAAAAAACCAACACCGGGTTGTGAATTACAAACTGTAGCAGGCTTCAGTCTGCCTGACTCTTG
>JAGFPH010001095.1:48075-89307 GCA_018207615.1 Philaenus spumarius | reverse complement strand
TCTGTCTGTAGGCGGTGGTTGTAAATATAACAATAAAATGCAGTTCTTATTACAAGACGCAACTTTCCTTCAAGCCAGAGAATGGTTCCAAGAATTAAGACTGACACTGATAACACTTCCCCGCACACCTACAGCGAGCTTTATCTAAATATCTTTTCCAAACCATGATTTGAATTGACTTTTATCGTGAAATAAGTTTCATTTAATACTTCCTGCTTCCCTAAACTGTTTGATATTTAGGTCTGATGCGGGGGTTTTAGGATTTGACGTATTGAGGTTTAGAAGCTTCGTGAACATTGAAAGTAGCAGAACAGGTAGTATTTTGAAGTGATAACTGCTATTGGTCCGTTGGGCACTTTCGCTTGACTATGTTTCTGAAATCTCGCGTCACGCAACTTTTTGCGTAGACACAAGTCAGAGAGTGGAGAGGGAATAGGCGTTACATAGTATATATAGACAAGTAAGCGCGTGGAGAGGTAATAGACGATACATGCTATATAATAAGACGTTATTATAATATTAATTTATTATAATAACATTATATTATAATAAGTATGCGAGAAATAGTGACCATTATAATGCAAGCATTATTTATTTACTGACTAATGATTTTGAGTGAGGTATTAGTGTCTGCAGTTTACATAGAATTCTAAGAATAATTCAATATGTAAGGGATGGTTATAATAATTATTATTATATATGTGCGTTTTAAGTTTTGTAAAGAAGATAGATTTTTTTCTAACTGAAGTAAGTTTAGACAAAATTTACATTTTGTACATTTTGACAAAGTAATATTTTATATTGTTTATTTTACTGTAACTTATTACTACTCACTTAAATATAAAATACACGTTAATGGAGTGTCTATTCCTTACAGAGTAGTTTCTTCTAGGCCAGATGGCCAATGCTTATTCTACTCTTTGACTTTAATTGTACATGACACAGATTCACTGGGGTTTGAGGTGAGGACCAGAGTTGTTAGTAATGTTTCAAACAATTGGTGCAGGTTCAAACCATATACTTTAAAAGTAACAGGAGATTCTTATTGAACCAAAAAAGAATATATCGCGGATATGAGAAAACCGGTAAGTTTTGGAACCTCCTGTGAAATTCAAGCAGCATCTGAAATATTTTGTATATATTCCAGGTGTATAGAGTTGTTGTGGGAGAGTTTTGGCTAACCGATTGAGAGTAAAGAGGCTGGGGAACTGACGAGACGCCACTTTAATGTTTTCATTCCTCTCACACGTTCTTTACCTGACAACTCAAAGGATATTAGTGAGGAGGAAATACAGTCAGCTTCCCAATCCCAGGTTTCAGACGATGGTTTTCAAATTTCTTAACTTCCAACCCTATCAGAACAGTGTACATCATCATCTGATGCAGTTCGGTCGCATCCAGAACGAATACCAAAAAATGAGGAAAAAAGACGAAAGCATTTTTCTAATACAAATCGCGTAAAAGCACATAGGTAAGCGGTACAAAAAACACTCTCTCAAAATACTCACAGAATCAGCTAAAATACTTATTACCTACAGCAAGATGTAACATTTGCTGTAGGTGACCATATTATTGCAATAGCGAAACATTGTCCTGTCAGCTAGTAGTATATGTAGACAAGAGGAGAGGTAATAGAGGCTACATAATTATATAAAAATACGTTATAATTATTATTGTAATAATTAATTAACCCTTACATATTGAATTATTCTTAGAATTATATGTAGAGTGCATACACTAATACCTCACTCAAAATCATTAGTCACTAAATAAATACTGCTTACATTATAATTATCACTATTTTTCGCATACTTATTATAATTATAATATTATTACATAATACTATTATAACTATAATAATATTACAATATTATAATATTATAATTAGGCAATTTAAAAATATGATATAAATATTTTTTGACAATATATTGACTTGTGTAATTTGTTGACCTTTATTCTCCTCTAATATTAATACTGATAAAAACATAAATGGGTCATAGAAGTTATCATTTCCAACTTGTGGTCTTACGCACACCCAATGTTTTTGTGTTCACTCTTTGGCCACCATCAGTTGAACCTGAAAGAGGGAAACTGTACTGTAGCTTACAAACATCAGTCTAAAAACTATGACAAAAACAACATAAGTGACTTTCAAGAATAGAATTTTTAACTATTAAAAACCTAGAATAAAACAAATTACTGTTCTTAAATTAACAACTAAACCTAAAACATGAGTAAAATAAACTCAAGCAAGAACAAAAAACCGAACTTCGGCTTCGGCAGGCATGAAAAAATATTTCTGAGTTAAGTAGCACCTCTCCAAGTGGCAGACTTGTACACTACATTGAGTTTGTGTGCGTTTCATTCTTCCGCTAACAAATATAGGGCAGCTTTCTAATGGTGGAAAATAGAAGGTTCTTCCCCTATTCTAAAGGCGAAAAATAGTCGGTTACAGACGTAACCCTGACTATAAACTTACTGAAATGCGTATGCGTGATAATGTATTTGAGTATTTGTTAGTAAACACAGCTTTCTCTCACATATTAAAAACTAACTTATTATATATATTATTTTTCTAGTATTCCTCTACGAGCAACAAGTTTATGTGATAACCACCAGAGGCAGGCTAAACACTCGAATAGTTACACAAATTCGACGCGTACATTCTTCCACAATAAAGCAGATTTTTATCATAAATTATCCAAATAATTAAATTACTTTTATTTAAAAGGAAATTAAACTTCGAATGTAGTGAGCTTTTTAGATTTTTGATATTTTAGTTATTGAATAAGAAAAAAAATCGCAAACTTTTATTTTGAGTTAAGTTAAAGAACAAATTTAGTTGAAGACAAATTAAAAACTAAATGGTATCCAAATTCGGACTGTCCTAACATTTAAAATGGCATATTCAGAATAATTTGCTGATCATTATTTCTCCAGTAATCTTGTTACGTGTTTAACATTGCTCTTATGGGAGCTGTAATTCAAGATGGTGGCTGGGTCTGCCGAGCCTTAAACAAATCAAACGAATTTAACAAATAGGAACACGCCCTGTACTATTAGAGAAACAAATCCTGAATACAAAGAAGCATTCTTACGGTATGAGGTGTTAAGGCCATCATTAAGTTAGGCAGTGCGACATTTTTCTGAAACTGAGAAGAATTGCCAAGTCAAATGGTAAATATTAGAAGAGAGTATGTCGTTTACTTACTATACAGTAGATGTTCCAATTAGCAAATTTCTACTCGTATTTAGACTATGTGAAGATGGCTGCCAACTTAAAAATTTCTTATGGAAACCCCAATGTGGTGATTTTGAAACTTTTTTAATCTTGAAGATTTTTTGATAAATGCAACCGTTTTCGAAGACAGTGCACTAAAGAGTAATTCAAGAGGATTTAAATAACCAACTGTTGCTTACAACAACAGCTCAAGGATGGTTGGGTTTCTCAAAACGCCTTCAAGAATAATAATTCCATCACGCAGCTGAACCGCTGACGTGAGCTGAGCGAATTTCCAAAATTAACTTTATATGTTTTAGGAATTAAACTATTAGAGAAATTGGTCTACTCACAAAGGTACTGAATAACTGCCTGCGTGTGAAATGTATTAGTAGAATTCGTTCCGATCGCAGCGGGAACATTCCCTTTGCGAGTTTGCACCTCAACCTTGCGCAATCGGATTATGGACGCAGCGGACAAACTCGCTCAAGTTTTATAAAACCATCTTGTTTGTGTTCAAATATTATTCCAACAAGTTATGTTCTCACAAATCAAATACTTATTTATTCACTTCACTTCTTTAAAAAAAAAATTACTTGTAACTATTTGTAGAGTAGGTCTGTGGTGTAAAATTTGCAAGATAAATTTAAAAAAATGCATAACTACATCACTGGTGTTATTATTTTGTTCTGCTTCAGGCAAACAGCCTGGCAAAACGTTACGCCGACCTTTACTCAGAAATTTAAAAATTATAAGAAGTTTTTATGTTTATAGTATATTTTTTTATTAACCCTGAACTCAAATAAACAAATGAGATATATTTATAATATGTTTTACTATTTTAGATTACACATGAATAAAATGACATCACTTCAAACAAGTCAAATGATTACTCATCCACCAAACAATTCGGTGACAAATCAACATTTAATACCAATTAAACTGGTATTCATTTTTGTCGTTGAATAATAATTGGTGCGAACGTTTCGAACGGGACGTGAGTCTATAACGGCGAATGAGTTTCCAGTTTATGATCAGTTTCTCTTGGAAACAAGATTTCAGATAATTCTTTAAAATCTCTATATTATCTATGTAAAGAAAATGTAAATGTTCGTTTGTTCAAAATCTTAAATCTCCGAAAGTTCTTCACCGATTGATTTGAAGTTTTAACACAAAGTTGCATTCGAATACACAAACTATATGCCTACTATTTACTTTACGGCAAAGGGTAAATAATAACTAAATACGTTTATTGTTGGTACAGTAATCTGCGGATTGCTCTAACATTTCCATCAAGAGTTAATTTCAAACTTTGAAACAATTATTTTTATTTCTAACTTTTAGGTCACTTTTTCGTAAACATTGCCATCTGATGAACGTAAAAATAACACACATTATACTACATATTTTACGACAATAGTAGCACCATACATAATAATTAAATGTGTTTAATGTTGGTATGGTAATCAGCTGTTTGCTGGAATATTTGGCATTAGCAGCTGATTTTAAAACTTGAAACAATTATTTGTATTTCTAACTTTTAGGTTAGGTTTTTGTTTAAGTGTAGACCTAAGCCTTGCTGATTCTTTAAACCTTTATAACAACTGCTGTTATAAAATATACGAAATCATTTGATTTGGACATTTAACATTATTTACCATCTTTGCTTGGAGGTTATTATTAATCATATACCTTTATTGAAAAGATAACATATACGTGTAGAAGATTCCAACGGGGTTGGCGTGCAGAGCACGCAGGGGTCTCCTCTAGTCTCTATATTATATAAAAATTAATGTTTGTTTCTTTGCTTCCTTGTTTCTTTGTCCTCTATAGACTCAACAACTATTCGACAGATTTCAATAAAAATTTCACATTTTATCCATATCATTGCTTGGAGTATTTAGACGTTACAATTACAACATTCTAAGGGGTTGAAATGGGGTTGCTACCCCTATACAATAAATTAAAATTAAACTATCTACCGTACAAGCTGTAAAGCTAAAGTTATGTAATATTATTTTTAAGAGATATAAAAAACTATTTAAAATTTTATTACTTAATTCAAAGGGATAAAATTAAATAATTACCCTTGAAATCAAATAGTAATTCATACAGTTACTTTATTCTCTATATTCTCAAAAACTACTCAACAATTTTTTTTAAATCACATTTTAGACATATTAGTACTTGGATTGTTTAGAGAATATGGTCACAAATATATTTTAAATGGGGTAGTTACCCATATGCAATAAAAATAAATTGGACTGAATTCCTACAAACTATAAAGGTATAATTTATTAAATATAAAACTATTAAAATTACTTAATATTATTCTTAATTCATATAAAAAACCTTTACAATTCAATTACTTAAGTCAAAGGGTTGCAATGGAATAACTACCCTTAAAATTAAATCAAGCATTGTCAATTAATAGTGAAGCTTTGCCAGGTCTACTGGTCTATATATAAAAATGATGTTTGTTTCTTTTATTCTCTGTTTTGTTTTGTCCTCTTTAGGGTCAACAACTATCCGACGAATTTCACTAAACATTTTAGACTTTATCCGTTCTAAAATGGACTTGCCAGGAGTGTTTATACGTTACTAAAGTCTAAGGGATTGAAATGGTTTTGGTACAATAAATATAAATTAAACTATTAAACGAATATTATTTTCAAAAAAACTATTTGCAATTTCATAAATTAAGTCAAAGGGATGAAATGGATTAACTGTCCTTGAAATTAAATAGTAATACATACAGTTACTTATTCTATATTCTCAAAATCTACTCAACTAATTCCATTACAATTTCAAAATTTACAAGTATATATATATTAGTAAGTACCAAGATTGTATAGATTATACAGTCGCTACAATAACAGAGATTGAAATGGGGTAGCTTCAGTGAAATTGAATAACTACCCTTAAAATTAAATCAAGCAATGGCGAAGCATTGCTTCAATAAAGTTACAAACCCATATTGATCGATTGTGTTATTAGTGTAGTGTCAACGAACAGAAAGTGAAGTGCGAGATGGCACTTTGTAGGATTACAAAACGATACGGTAATAATTATACTGGGTCAGTTAAAAGTCTGGAGACACAACTCTAACTGTTTAATGAGTGGATAGAGCAAAGGTAAATTCATAAAATGTTTATAAGGCATACAAATGTTCTTTTTTATGTACAAAGTTGCCCCCATATATAAAATTGGAAATGTAGACCCCTATCCGTGTGACCCCTCAATTTGGTCACACGGATTGACCAATTAAATTATAAAATTATGAACATTTTTTCAAGAGCTCTCGGACTAGTATCCACATCTCAAGAAACTCATTATCGACCCACCTGGCCACCTATATCGATTTCTCAGCTCCAAATGCAGACATCAATTTAACACAAATTAATTTAGATACCCACTGCCTTCAAGAACCGGTTACAAATCGATTTCTACGCATAACACTGCCTCCTAGATCTATCTCCCACGACAGATCTTCTTTGACCATTCTTAAGATTATATCCGAATGGAATAATATCAACCACTCAACAGGCATTAGTTTTGGGTGATAGTTTCTTTTAGTGAATCAATTGGAGATAAATGTTCGTTCATGACTCATAAGGAAATCTCACGACGGATATGTTTCACCTACGCTTTGTTCTTTCAAGCAAAAATTGGGATTTGTAGCTAATTCAAAACCACATTTCAAGGGTTTTGATTTTAGAAGATATGCAGGGTGAGTTTCGATTAACCGACTAAGTTCGGAAGGTGGAAGGAGACCTAAAATAAGCAAACATTTCCATGTGAATACGGGTCAGGAAACGCCCATTCTTTGTTTATTTTTAATTAATTATAATTTTAGAAATTAGTAAGAATCTGAATTTAAATTTGGTATAAACTTTTTAGCGAATTTGCATAGAAAAGATGACATATTGCAGTGACTCTTATGGTCAGACCATAGGTCGGAAGTGGTCAAGAGAACCGATCATGACCCCGAGATCACGTTTAGGGGTGTCATTAAAAATTGTATATATATGTAATATGTATTCGCACTCTTACGCCAGCATTTTACGTCTAATTTGGTCCAAATTTGGTAAACACGCTAGTTTAAAATCGGACAAGTTGGTTAGAAAAAAATACAACCACCAGAAGCACATTTTTGAGATTTTTCTTAATAGAATACAACTTTTTTTGTATTTGTATCTATAAAAATAAATATAGGAGATTATTTTGTACATTTTTGTATTTTTTACACGACCTTATAGCCGGTCTGGTTCCTTCAAAATCGATCAAAACGTAAAATACCGTACAAGTACCCGGTTCAAATTCAGTACCCGTTGGGGATTTTACCGTAGTTGCAGCTTCTGATACAAAGCCGACGGACGGGATGCAAACTCGCGAGCGAAGTGAAGCTGTCCGTAATCCAGGGCAGTAAGGTCGAGCGGAACAAAGCAACGCGTGAGCTGGGACTGGGCTAAGTTACAAACAAATTCTACTAATATAGTTCCTGTCTTCGTGAGTAAACGATTTCCCGACGGTAAAATCTTAAATTATATAAACCTAATTTTTCAAATTCGTTCAACTCACGTCAGCGGTACAGCTGCGTGATCGAATTATTTAAGTAATAAGTCATAAAAATTACCAAAACCCAATTTATTCATTTAATAATTTGTATACAGGTGATAAATCTTACGAAACGTGTAGCAGAAAAAATGTATAAAAGTTAAGTGGTATACTCGGGTGAAGCAGTGTGGTCGATAAACTAAAGGAAATATTACAGTTGGGACCACAAATACAGATTTAGAACGTATTAGCTGGCTATACGCTGCTCCCTCGTTTAAGTGGAATAAAGTACAAAATTGACAAACAAGTCAAACACAACTTTTGTTTTGATTTATTTTTCTTTGTTTATTTGCTTTTTCCTTAACCAACGCAGCAATTCGAGATTCATTGTAATTTTTGAATGTACATGTTGAAAAAAAACTAAATTAATAAAAGAAAAAATTTCTGTATCCACCACCCCAAATAATCAATTGCTACATTTTTCTATCATAAATTCTTGTCCAAACGTAGGCATGGAAACAAAACAATGTACATGGTCCCTTCTCCTCCCCCACACCCGCTTCGTACAAACAGGCACCTTCCTTGTGACCTTCACTCAAACCTCTGCCTAAATAAATAGCCTCCAACATAACAGATAGTTCCAGTAGATAAAATCAGTAAACAAACAATATAGAGTTAAATTATTTTGGCACGTTAAATTAGCATACATTAGGATAGAAACTTTATGCAGAGTGTGGGTGGATGCGTGATGGAGAGTTGAAACTATATTACGCCATTGTATTATTAAGACCACTTCAATACCAATAGTGTTGCATAAGAAAGCGATTTGTCTTAATGTTGTTTTTAGGTTAGGTGTGTCGATATGTTCTGCGTTCGAGGAACTATGAAAGTATTTGCTGAAAGCCGAAACTAAAATAGACCTGCTTTAGAATTGTAGCAAAAGTTTATAGACGGAATCCAATAATACTGATCGAGTTTTATATATTTTCTTGTTTGTGTGCATTTAGTTACGAGAAAATGTCTTGGAGCATATAAAGTATTTGGGAAATTAGTTTGAGAGCTATAATAGTAGGCTTAGAAAATGTTTCATTTGAAATAATAGCTAAAGCGGCTTATAGACGGGGCAAGTAGGAACGGAAAGTTTGTGTAGCAAGTGCTTGCTGGAAGTACTTGCTTCTTCTACTTGCCCCATCTATAACACCCTTAAGCTGATGCAAGATTAATAATGGTTTCTGTAAAACAATCAGCTGTTTTTTAAGAGACGTTTTGTCGTTACCATAACAACGTATAGATACCAATTTACAAACAGCTGAACGTTTCGTAAATCCTCCAACAATAAAACTACATATTTGAAGGTCCAAATACTAGCCTATATTAAACAAATTCTTAAACCAAAATTTTATATAACAAATATTTTTAATAAAATTAATACAAAAAAAGTTCAGTCCGAATACTTAAACACTTACTAACTACATTATACAAATCTAAATTTGACAATGGATAGTTTTATAGTTATTTTTTAATTACTAGTAGTTCTGTGAACAGTAGACCTCGCTCGTTGAAATAACAAATATGTTTTTGAGCGTAGGTTAAAAATAGTGTGCCAGTAATACAGTAGAAGGTTTAGCCAGTGAAAATTATTTTGCAATTTATTCGTCTTCGACTGTAAATGCTGTGTGGTGCAACAAAGAAACAAAATGAACAAGATAATGTAGTTGGTAAAGGACTACAACTCAGTAAATGCGACGCAACGCCAATCGGGCTCCTTATCTCGGCTCCCCCTCCACAACTCACTCACAGTCACAGCAGTCACACTGATGTAGCGCAGGAAAGAGCAAGACAGCAGGTAGGGCTCTCTCTCTCTCTCCCTCTCCAGAAAATTATAAGGTTTTATGAAGATATCTAAAGAATAAACGTATAAAAACATGGTTAAAATACAAAAACTTGGATGATTTATAACAAATTTGAAGTTTGCGGCCATTTTGTGAGCTTACTGTTAGAGATACGAATAAGGAACATACATGCAAACAATCATGACAATCGGTTTGGCCGTAATCGTGAGACAGACAGACACACAGACGAAATGCCGAATGGTCAAGCTAAAATGGAGACCTCGCTTCGCTCGGTAAATAAATGAGACTAAAGGTTCATTTACACAGGTCAGTGGCGTGTCAGTTCCATATTGGATCAGTGAAAACAATGTTCTTCACTGATTTGAATGTTTCCACCCGTTCGCCGCGTGTCCGTATCAATGTTGTCAGATCCGGTTCAGTATCTCTTCAATGTTTTTTAAATGAATTCCCTACGATATTACTAGAATTGCACGGTTGTGATTTTTTGTTTTTTGTTTACAATGAATGACGAACAACTCACTGAATAAGAAATATCAGATTTTATACGATCTATCTGGTCATAAATAAATGTAGCTAGAAACACTCCTGGTAATGATATGGATAAACTGTGAAATGTTTTGTAAAATCGGTGGAACAGTTTTTGAGTCTATAGAGGACAAAGTAGCAAAGAAACAAGCATCCATTTTTAAATTATAGAGATTTAATTTAAAAATAAAATCTGAATCAAAATAGGAGAGACAATGAAAATTTATATCTAATATTATGATATCTGGAAATGAGGAAATATGTAATATTTAGCTATCTGTGTGATCGGCTTTTAGGTTAAAAATAATGAAAATTTATAAATATATATTAATAAAATCCTTTTTATTTACTTCATTTTTGAAAGTCTAAAAGATAAATCAGGTCTACAAACATAAAAGTTGCATTAACTAGCTTGTGCTATTGGTCTAAATTATTTCTATTATAATAGAATTATAAAAGTTTGAACTTCTGTTAATTTACAAATATAGACCTACACTGAACTGACACGGCACTGTTGTGTGGGAATGAAAAAATATGGATAGCACTGATATGTCACGGACCTGTGTAAATTTACCTTTATAAAAAAGGATCTTTTAAAATGAATGAAAATTTGATGAAAAATATAATTTTGCAATAAAATTAACAACTTTAGCTAGACGTACAGACGGACTTTTACAACATCTGACTGTGACCGAATGCCTTTCTTGAAAGAATGAATGAAGCGGCTTATCTAACCTCACTATTTTTGTCAACAGTTCGTGTAATTTATTCACCAGCTGGTTGGAAATGTTTCAATACCACGACAGTAGAGCCACGATCGTTGGGAATGTTTATGTCTTTTGGATCACATCATTGTCGCTCGGGTTTTGGGGTTATGTTGATTGATTTCATTTAAATCATCTTTTTCAAGCAAGGTCGCACAGTCTGCTACACTAAATGGCATAAAGAAAAGTTGTCAGGCCAAAAATACATTGTCTAAATGACTTCCTTTATTCATTTTTAAAGTACCTACATTATAGGCTACGTCTAATAGTTTGCTTCCTGAGCAACGAGTTGTAGTGCAAAGCCTTATCTTATATTTCATCGAATTTTGAAGATAATCTTTTGTAATTTACAGGAAATCGTTCATGAACGTCTAAATTATAATTTCTAGGTACCAAAAATTGTAAATTATAAATTTTTATTAAAGATATTTGCTTATAAACAAGACAAAAACATGATTTTCAGTCGAGTTGCATGATAGCAGTAAATCATCGGGGTGAATTTGGTTACCTACTAACTATAAGTTGGAGTTTTCTGCCAATTTAAATGTCGTACGCACATGGCAGAAACTAAAAATAATATCGGCACATTAGTAAAAACGAAAGTGTATACAAGCGATATTCTAGTCGCGCTCGAACACTTTACCAATGTAATATCATAGACCAGCCTCCTCAAGGTTGGCTCCGCTCACTGGATTCGATTATTGCACAGCCTTAAGCCTAATGTATTCTCTTGTAAAATGACCTACTCGATCGCCAATGCGGAAATATCTTCCAACTAGCTCGATTAATTTGACTCAATTGACACATTAATCACGAACAAGAACATATGTCAGACAAATTGGATGTCTTGATTTAAGGCACTGAATTGGCTGCTAATTATTAGCCACATTTATAGCACAAGTTGCTGCGATATTTTGCTGAAATGCATAATGAATGTTGTTCTAACGTTAAATTCGAAATGGTTTGTAAGCACAATCTGATAAAAAAGATGTTTTGGCAATACTGTTTCACTGCGGTAATTTGTGAGTTCAGTTGAGCTTATAAATTTTAACAAATTTTTGTGTGTAGTAAGGCCGTATATAGCTCAAAACTGAATGGGTGGCTTCAAAATTCAAATGATGTCATGGGGAAAGGGTTTTTCCATAAGATTGGACTATGCAATAATACGCAATTACAAAACAATGCATAAAATATTTACTAAACAAAAACTATTTTTGTAAAAATTGTTTGCTATGATTAGATGCAAATTGTCGAACTACAGTAACATGAATTTCGTACAAATTTGAACTAAATGGTCCAACAGTTTTGACCGATATCCACAGACATATTTTCGGGCAACAAAACTGATAGTTCTATGTATCTATAAAGGTTTTCCTTCTGAGAGTATCAAGATTAAGTAGAACGAGCCCATTTTACTAATATTAAAATGTAATCGCATATATTATTTCTCAAGGCCATTTTTTTGTCGGTACGCCATAACTTCCTTAATACATCATTAAGTTTCATGAATGAGGCATAATTTTAAAGCTTTCCTTAACCGCTACACTGGAAAAATAGACAAACAACTTAAAATTCATGTTTTAATAACAAAAATTTATTAAAAAAAACTTTTATATTATACTTTGTATGTTCCTAATGAAAGGCGCCATCTATTAACCATCTGTTTGACTAGCATGACAGCTGTTAGTTAGATTGTTTACACTGTAAGATTGTATAGGGAAACTGTTATTTATAAACCAATGTAAATAAACAGGATTAAATCAACGAGTTAAATCAGGTAAATGTAGGCCTACTCCGAACTTGCGAAATATTCGCACGGGTCAGCTAGTTATTTTTAATTGTTCATTAAAAGTATTAATGGTTGAGAAGTACTTGACAAAACTTATAAACTTAAATGTGATCTCTATTCTATGTTGAAAGATTAAATGCAATTCCTAGTGGTATCACACTAAGACTTTCAAGTATAAAAAGATAAAGAATAACATTTTCATGTTACACGCTTTTATCTCTTCGACTGTTAAAAATCGATAATCGACTAATTTCATTTGCTGTAATGGGAACATCGATGTTCGACAAATTAAAAAACGGTCGCATTTAACTGCTTTTTCCTTTTTAATGGTGGAAATATAATACAATCTCTTCAGAACTTATTCCATGGATATATATATGCTGAAGTTTCAAACTGTATATTGTATTTATTTATATTATACTACGGCCTCAACCCCTGCGCGTTTCCCTCACCAACCCCGGTGGAGGACCTTGGCGAAGCCAATGCAAACAAATGATTGTATAGTCTGATATTTTCACGGAAATGACAATTGAACGGTGACCTATACATAGCTAATGTAAGGCAGATATCGAAATAGACACGACCATACCCAATATACGAATTGCTGCATACGTTGTAATTTCACCATTAATGTTTAAATAATCAATCATAAACATTTCAAAAAATTTTGATAATACCGACTAAAGGAAACAATATAATATGTACCTCCAGATGTTTGACTTATAAAACAGTAAGCCTTTTGTTTGCTTTTAATTTATCTAAAAAACCCCGTCAGTTGTGAAGAATAATTATGTGATTCTAAATTTGGCCAAACTGGTTTCAAATAAATGTGTTTTTGTTCATGTTAGGCCTAACCTAGAATGGCGTTAAGTTTTTGATCCAAATCAGCTGTTTTATTTATAATATGTAACAACAGATGTTAGAATTGAGTTATAATACAGTAAGCATTGTTCCTTGATTTTTGTTTCAGTTTGATTTTAATTTGTTAATTTACCATAAAAAAAATGTTTGTTCTGATGAATAACAAACTGATTATACGTAGTATATGGAAAAAGATTATTTTCGTCCAAATTTTCGAATTTGAATTTTTAGTGGAATTATCTGTGTTGGTGCTCCCTGAACCCCCAAAAATTGTTTAATGGAATTATCTGTGTTGGTGCTCATTGAACCCACAAATATTTTTAGTGGAATTATTTGTTTTGGTGCTCCCTGAACCCAAAAAAGTTTTTTTTTGTGATGTCTGTTGGGGTGTGTGTGTGTGTGTGTCCCTGTGTGTCTGTGTATTAGGATGTGTACAGAGCTGGAGACCATACCAACGGTACGATTTTGATGAAATTTGGTATGTAGGTGTAGTTCTGGAATGTCTCCAGGTGTTTCTTTTCATTTTTTTCAAATTTTTGATTTTTAAGGGGTTTTACCCCCCAAAAATTGCCAAAAAACGAGAAAAATTAAAAATTTTCAAAAACTGCTTTAACGATTTTGATCAAATTTAGCTTATTTGTAGCCCTTAATGTACCCTACTATATGCAAAAAACCGCATTTTTCTAAAAATTCTCTTTAGGTAATAATAATAATAATAATAATAACAGATTTTTGGGAGATTTTGGCAAAAAAAGGGGTTGTTTTTCAAAATGTTTCAAAACCTTTTTTCGTGCAACTATACAGGCCTAAATGACATGTTTGGTGTAAATTTGTTCGAAATCAATCAAATAGTTTTAATAATAATAATAATATAATATGGATGTGTGTTACATGCATCTAATATTTTCCATGGTATGTCCTACTTTTGCAATTCTAAATAATCACCTCCTATGCTACACTTGGGAAGGTATAAAGTTTCAACTGGGAGAAAGTATGTGGCAGTTATCTGGTACCGTTTATTACGCTATAAAATACAAATTTTGTAAAATCTTTTCTTATTGTGCTTCCACGGCACCATAAGAAATATCTTTAAATTTTCGCATTTGTATATTAAATAAATTTTACTCCACGTTGGTTCTATATGTCAGTCTTTTAGTAATTCAGTCAAAACAAATATATAAACAGTATATATAGCCCTTTGTATATATACATATATACTGTATATCGTAAATGCAGGATATTTGTAAGGCCGCCGATAGTAAAAGACATGATTTTTTTTTTGTGTTTAACGTCCTACTGTTTTGCACTTAAAGCTAATGAAGACGGGACCTACAGTTTTACGTGGAATCCGAACCACAGCCAACGATGTCTGTTAAGAAACCATTTAGAAAATTATTCGGGGTCAATGGGAATTGAACCCGGAACCTTTCCATTGATGGTTGCCATGACGATTGATAAAGCATTGACCACGGCCACCGTGGCTTAGTTTGGTTTGAATTTTGGTTAAAGTCCACGACATACTTACTCACATACGGTGGGAGTGCCTTAATTTTGTAGTTAGTTTCTTTCAGAATGATTAATTTAAAATGTGTTATTTGTTGTAAACATTTTCCATCTGGATACGTCCATTTGTGTATTTGTATATATACCGCACACATTTTGTTCATTTAGAGAAATTTAGTAGTCTTTGATTTTAATTCTCACCTCATCAGTATTTAATTAGCAGATTAAATACTCATTAGATACTCATCGGAAAAACCTCATTTAAAGAAATGATATTTAAAATCAAACTTTATCTATAAGTACCTTCTATGCTGAGGGGATTTTTAACAAAATGTTTAATTTAGTTGCAATTTTTCCTACTTACTTTAAAAATGTATATTTATTTTTAAATTGTTATCTAATTAATGCAGGCTTTATAATATGTTGTAGGTTAGAAGTCGATGAAAATGATTATTTTGTACAATCCTTTTTGTGTACTTCGTTCTACAATAACGGTATATAATCGGATCTATGCTTTTAGGGATTTCAACATGCTAAATGTACATAGCATTATTATACTACATAATTATTATCATTATTATTAGACTATTGTCTACTTCACGGTTAACAAAAGAGTATAGCTTAGGTGTACACAAGACCCTCAAGAGTGAACCGTGCATGGTTACCACCTTGTTCATATTAATGTGAAAAACTTGTTTAAGTTGATTTGCATGTGTGTTTTATTATGTATTGTGTGTATTTATTAACATGACTGTGTTTAATGGATCTGACGATGACATCACAGATGTCGAAACCATTAATCTAGTAAATCCATAATAAATTAGGTTTGACGGACGGTCCTAATAAAGTAATACAATTTTAAAAATTTATATTTTACTTTAGTTTCATTTTGATAAACATTACATCTGGAAGGGTTCCTTATTTGTAGTATGTGCAAGTAGGGTGTAGTAATATAGGTGGTTTAAAATGATCAGCCGCCTATTTTGTGAAAACTGAAAATAACGAACTACCTATCTGAGTTTATTAAAAAACTTTATTGTTGTTCTTCTTTGGAGATTCTGCGTATCCTAGAGACCACTCCTAGTGTCTGGACGTAGCTCGGCGCTGTTGATTGAGATCCCAGCCCATGCTTTAGTCATGCCTGACGCTCCCTTACCTCACGCCACCACAAAGGTCATCATATTACCTCACGTCCTGCCTGCCAGCCTATATATCACATACAGTCGAACCATGAATAACTGTAGTAAAAAGATTCGTAGATCATTTGTTTATTCAGGACCTATATTGTTTACAGCTACACCAAGGTATTTTAACCTAAATAAATGGTATCAATTAACTGACACAAACTTTCTCCCAACTTACTGTAGTCAAAATAATATTGTTTTTAATCATTTTATTTACTACTTTTTAGAACAAAACGAAAAAATAATATTCTACCTACGTCAATCGTATAAAAAAGTTATTGTCCCAGGCGGGGATTCGATCGCGCGACCTTTGAATTACTGGCCGTCTTTGCTACCGTTGTGCTACCCCTTGCGGCCGTCGCCGTGATGCTAGATTGACAACATAAACTTGTTTATTTTTTAACATTTCCCCATAATTATGAAACGCCGAAGTTTTGATAAAAGCGGGTGGTGTCATTTTGTTTGGCATCTTAAGCACTATAAATACTGAAAATTTGATCAAAATCGTTAGAGTCGTTTTTGAGAAATTTGCATTTTTGTCGTTTTTTATTGGTTTTTTGGGGTAAATTACCAATAAAAATTAAAAATTCCAAAAAATGAAAAAAACGCCTGGAGATATTAGGGTTTAGTACCTACATACCAAATTTCATGAAAATCGGACCAATAGTGTCCCCTCTGGTCGTGTATACATACTGACACACTGACAGACAGACACCACGTTAAAAACACTTTTTTGGGTTCAGGGAGCACCAAAACAAAAAATTCCACTAAAAATATTTTTGGGTTCAGGGAGCACCAACACAGATAATTGCACTAAACAATTTTTGGGGGTTCTGGGAGCACCAAAACAGATAATTCAACTGAAAATTCAAATTCGAAAATTTTTACGAAAACAATACTTCCTCCATATACTACGTATAGGGTGGAGAAAGTAAAAATGCAGCCTATTAATAAAAGTCTATTTTAAAGACTATGCAGAATATGCACAGGGTATTTACTGCTTCAAAGACTAGAAAACAAAGTAAACAATTGTCTGAAAAGTGCTATCAATCTAGCCGCTATTTTGTGTTGTTAACGAAAAGCCTTAACATCTTTTGAACAGAAAATGGATCAGAGTTCAAGTTTTACATTGTACTTTGAGTTAGAGACACAAGTAATGTAATGTGTGTGAAATAATCAACTCACTTGCTTTACTTATTTCTAAAATGGCAGCCATTTAAATTCTTTGAACAAACAACTAGAAAACTGAATATTTTACGAAACAAATCATGAACGCTGAAAGTCCCGATTTTTCTGCATCAACTGATATCTCTTTGAAAAATGAACGAAAAATTACTGAAAAGGGCACTCCATCGCTTAGTAAATCACATGGAACAATTCACTCTCTATAGCAAATGAAAATACTGTTTCTTTTAAGAATGCCATATTAATATGAAATACTATTAAATTCAAACACTATTTTTAAATCTCTATAATATATACACACGAAAGTTTCAACAATAAACACCTATATGTTTAATACGCGCTCTACCACCTGCTCATAAAAATCTTATTTTAACCAATCGTCACTTTAAAATACTTTTTCAATACACTCACTAAATTGTGTTTGTTAAATTAATTTAAGTATATATTTATATACTATAGTCAAGCAATAGCGATTTTTGGGGAACCAGATGGACTTTAAGGTCGAGGGAAAACATGAAAGGTGCAGAATAATCTCTTATATTAATTTTTCTATTTAAAACTCCAAAAAGTTTCATTCTAGTAAGAAAATCGCAAAAATGTTTACTTCCTGTCAAAAAACCTTGCTCTCCCGGTTGTTGGATTTTGCTTGCCAACGTGTGTACCAAAACTTGGATCAAATCTGACGTAAAATGCGGTCGTTTGAGAGCGAACACATTATATACAAATATAAACATACATGTATATATAAACATTAGAGTCACTCGCCATAAGAGTCACTGCATAGCTCTCTTTCCTACGGAAATGTGTTAATAAACTTAAAGTCTTGTTTCAAAACTGCAACTAACACCGTGAATTACTCAACGAGATTAAACTATAAAGCTATATAAGATAATTCGACCACGCAGCTGAACCTTTGACGTGAGTTAAGCGAATTTTCCAAATTAAGTTTATATGTTTTATTGTTTCAACCAACTATTTGGGAAATTGATCTAATCATGAAGGTGCTGAATAGCTGTCTGTGTGTACGGAATATATTAGTAGAATTTGTGAGCACCTAAGCCTACAGCTTGAACACACGCACTTCTTCGTTCCACTCGCAGCTGAAAAACTTGCTTTTCGTGATTGCACTTCTACCCTGCGGCCTCGGGTCAGGAGATGCCTTTACGGTAAAATTCCCACATGGATTTGAACCGGGTACTTTTATGGTATTTTAAGTTTTGATAAATTTTGGGGATAACCAAGCGAGCTATTTGGTCGTGTAAACAATAATATCCTACTTTTATTTGTTTATATAAAACCCCAAAATATTTCATTCTAGCACGACAAATCTAAAAAATAGTAACTTCCAATCAAAAAACATGTTATATAATCACACCATATATTTATATCATGGTGTTCTGGTGACCATGATTGGTCCTCATTTGCTACTCCCAACCTTAGATCTCATCATAATGGTCACTGCAATAGCTCATCTTTCCTTTGGAAATACGCTAATAAAACTTGATATAGAAGATCGCTAATGAAATGAGGTACGTACTTCCCATACGAGTGCGCAAATGGTCCAATGTTTACGAAAAGGTATGTTTCCCGGTGAATTTTGAAACTCATTTCACATCTATTAGTGCTATCTGTCATCGACACTAGAAAAACAAAATTCTTCTATTGTTTTTTATTTTTATTCGCAGTAATTTTTGTTGAGCTAATTTTGTTTTAGTTGCCTCCTTTTTTAAATATGAAAAGAAAATCGATCGATTGTGGCTGTATATATTTGTTAAGTCTATATCATTTACTGTTTGAAATATAGAGTTTTTCTTGTTTAAAAAAAAAAACAATTAAATTGTGAATCGAGCTGGCTGAGTCGATTTATAAACATATGTTCATAAAAACATTATTCTTAATTTCGATGTGGAAAAGCTTTTAACATTTTAGAACGGTGTATTACAAGCTTATTTCTGATGGGAAGTCTTAGTAAAAATAACACAAATTGGTTAACAATTTCTAATAAGGTTGAAAATGCCATCACTTGAAAAAAAAAACAAATTGAAAGAGTAAGTTCGCGTGGTATTTATGGTTTATTTGCTCTCTGGAACAAATGTACGTAAAATAATTCGTTGTATGCTTGTAACTATATTTTTTTAATTATTAAGTACAATGTGTACTGGTTACATTGTTGGTATGTTTATGGAATTAAAAAACAGCTTTATTTTGATAATACAAACCGTAGGTATAGCATGCCTTAGAGGCTTACAATTATACTATTGCAATTTTAGTTCTAGAAACAAACATTTCTTGGGAATAATGAAAACATACTATTAGTAAATTAATTTTTCCGAAATGCATTTACTTTTGAAGACGTGTACATTCTAATAAATAAAGTTCCAGCTTAAAGCTTTCATATTGCATCTCATAAAACAAACACTTTTGGTTAGCTGCAATTTGAAAACAAATTTAACACATTTTTCAAAAAGGAGAAAACAGTATAACTATTTTAAAAGGAAAAATTAAATTTAGCTAATAAAAATATAAAATCTGGAATCTAGTATATTTCATTAAATCTGCATAATTAAGTTTATGTTTTCCATTTGAATTCACAAATAGTTCTTAAATTTAAGCCTGTCTTTTTAACATTTTAAAAGCAGTGCTTTTCTTAAGGGGATTTTCCGTTTTGAAATGGCAAAAAAAAAACATTTCAGATCTGTTTCTTTTAGAACTATTTATAGTTTTCTCGTTTTTCTAGAAGAAAATATTAAAATATTTAAAGTATTTGTTTAGTTTTCAACCTGAAAATTGCTCTTTTTTATGTAGTGTCGTCTGCCAGGATTCTGAGCACCCATTTGTAACTTTACTCTAAAGCTTGTGTAACATAACATAAGTGTAATATGACATAAGTGTAACATAACATAAGTGTAGCATAACATAAGTGTAACACATCATAAGTGTAACATAACATAAGTGTAACAAAACATAAATGTGACATGATATAAGTGTAACATAACTTAAGTGTAACATAACATAAGTGTAACATGACATAAGTGTAACATAACATAAGCGTAACATAAAATTATATTTTTCTTGTTTTTATTTGTCGTATAATGTCTACAATAATTGTAGACATTATATGACAACATTATTACTCTTATAACTAATAAAATTGCTAAACGAAGGCTAAGGTGAGTTTTATTTGATTAAAAAAAAAAACTAAAACCTTAATCGCTGTTTTCCAAAAGTAAATTTTTTAATGTTTTGTCACACACAATTTATATAAATGAAAATGAGGTATATCCAAGAGTTGAGAATTTTACCCGTTATTCTTCAAGGTACTATGCAATTTTCTTGATATTTTCATTTCAATAATAGTAATACTTTTAGTTTTACAGATTTAAGTAATAAATTCACTTGCAAATTATAATATAATACAAATTTCAGACGATACAGCAATATATATAGATCAAATAATAAATATACCCAATATTTTTATTCGGATCAATATCTAAGAAGAGCCACCAAGATCAAAATGATTGGTCAAACAGATTCAGATATAAATAAATTTGAAAAAAGTGGTAATATTAACCACGTATATGTCAATGTATTAAATCATATGGTATTCAGAATTTAAAAAAATATATATTTAATCGTTATTTCGATAAAATTTAGGAACATAAAAATCAGTTTAAAATGTAATTTCCCTCAAAAATAAAAATAAATTGTTTTTAACAGAGAATCTCCTAAATATACAAATTAATTCAGTGTTATAAATTTCATAAGAGCACATAATATTTGAATAATAGACTTGTGTACTTTACCGAAATATAAAACAAGAAGTCCTAATTTGTAATTCATCTCCATGAACGTGCCGTCTGTCTGAATGTCTCACTGGTGACTGGTTTAGCACATCTTGTTTACTACACAACTACGAGCTGGGTTACCGTATCATCTTCCCACACACACTATTCTGGAGGTTAATTCGGATATTATTATTATGAAAGTAACAAGACAATCAAGAATTAAACCAAAATAAAAATAAACGGTACCAGGAACTGGCACATACTTTCTCACAAACATATTTAAATTATTAAACAGATTCACTGTGACTTGTAGGGTGGGGTAGGAGAGGTGATTTTTTTTATTAAAGTTGGAGATTAACTAATAAATATTATTATTATTATCTAGAGAGAAAATTATTCGATCGATTTCGAACAAATTTGCACCAAACACGTCAATTAGGTCTTTATAGATGCACGAAAAAAGGTTTTGAAAATTTTTGAAAAACAACACCCTTTATGGCCAAAAAACCCCCCAAAATCAGTTATTATTATTATTAGCTAAACGATAAGTTTTAGAAACATGCGGTTTTTGCATATGCTGGTTCACATTAAGGGCTACAAATAAGCCAAATTTTATCAAAATCGTTAGAGCCGTTTTTTTTATAAAAAAATAATAACTGATTTTTTGGAGGTTTTTTGGCCAAAAAGGGGGTTGTTTTTCAAACTTTTTCAACAATTTTTTTCGTGCATCTATAAAGGCCTACTTGAAATGTCTGGTGCAAAATTGTTTGAAATCAATCGAATAGGTTTCGCCATTTCGCCAAAAAACTCTCAAAAATCAGTTATTATTATAATTTTGAGTTAAACGATAATTTTTAGAAAGATGCGGTTTTTTGCATATGGTAGGGTACATTAAAGGCTACAAATAAGAAAAATTTTATAAAAATCGTTAGAGCGGTTTTTTTATAAAAAAATAATAACTGATTTTTGGGTTTTTTTGCAAAAACGGGGGTTGTTTTCAAAAATTTTCAAAACCGTTTTCGAGCATCTATATAGGCCTACTAGACATGTCTGGTGCAAATTTGTTTGAAATAAATCGAATAGTTTTCGCCATTTCGCCAAAAAACCCCCAAACATCCATTATTATTATTATTATTAACTAAAACAAGAATTTTTAGAAAGATACGGTTTTTTGCATATGGTAGGGGACATTAAAGGCTACAAATAAGCCAAATTTTATCAAAATCTTTAAAGCCGTTTTTTCATAAAAAAATAATAACTGATTTTTTGGAGGTTTTTTGGCCAAAGAGGGGGTTGTTTTTTTAAAATTATTCAAAACCGTTTTTCGTGCATCTATACAGGCCTACTTGACATGTCTGGTGTAAATTTGTTTTTAATCGATCGAATAGTTAAATAATAACTGTTTTTTGGGGGTTTTTTTGCGAAAAAGGGGGTTGTTTTTTAAAATTTTTCAAAACCGTTTTTCGTGCATCTATACAAGCCTACTTGACATGTCTGGTGCAAATTTGTTCGAAATCGATCGAATAGTGTTCTCCATTTCGCCAAAAACCCCCAAAAATCAGTTATTATTATTATTTTTAGTTAAATGATAATTTTTAGAAAGATGCGGTTTTTTGCATATGGTAGGGTACATTAAAGGCTACAAATAAGAAAAATTTTATAAAAATCATTAGAGCGGTTTTTTTATTAAAAAAAATAATAACTGATTTTTGGGGGTTTTTGCAAAAAAGGGGGTTGTTTTTCAAAAATTTTCAAAACCGTTTTTCGTGCATCTATATAGGCCTACTTGACATGTCTGGTGCAAATTTTTTTTGAAATAAATCGAATAGTTTTCGCCATTTCGCCAAAAAACCCCCAAACATCCATTATTATTAACTAAACAAGAATTTTTAGAAAGATACGGTTTTTTTCATATGGTAGGGCACATTAAAGGCTACAAATAAGCAAAATTTTATCAAAATCTTTAGAGCCGTTTTTTCATAAAAAAATAATAACTGATTTTTTGGGGGTTTTTTGGACAAAGAGGGGGTTGTTTTTTTAAATTATTCAAAACCGTTTTTCGTGCATCTATACAGGCCTACTTGACATGTCTGGTGCAAATTTGTTTGAAATCGATCGAATAGTTAAATAATAACTGTATTGGGGTTTTTTTGCGAAAAGGGGGGTTGTTTTTTTAAATTTTTCAAAACCGTTTTTCGTGCATCTATACAAGCCTACTTGACATATCTGTTGCAAATTTGTTCGAAATCGATCGAATAGTGTTCTCCATTTCGCCAAAAACCCCAAAAAATCAGTTATTATTATTATTAGCTAAATGATAATTTTTAGAAAGATTTGGTTTTTTGCATATGGTAGGGTACATTAAAGGCTACAAATAAGCCAAATTTTATCAAAATCATTAGGGCGGTTTTTTTGTAAAAAAAAAATAACAGTTTTTGGGGGTTTTTTTGCGAAAAAGGGGGTTGTTTTTTTAAATTTGTCAAAACCTTTTTTCGTGCATCTATACAGGCCTACTTGACATGTCCGGTGCAAATTTGTTTGAAATCGATCGAGTAGTTGTCGCTCTAGCTTTGTATACATACAGACATACATACATACAGACAGACATTTTGTAAAAAACACTTTTTTGGACTCAGGGGGTCCCAAAACGGATATTTCCACAAAAATCTCAACATCGATTTTTTTTGCGATCACTATACTTTCTCTATACTATAGTATAGTGAGAAAGTAACAAGGAATCAACAAGGAACACAACCAAAATAATACGATTACTCAGCTGAACCGCTGACGTGAGTTGAACTAATTTCCAAAATTAAGTTGATTATATGTTTTAGGATTTCGACTAACTATTTGGGAAATTGGTCTATTCACGAAGGCACTAAATAGGGATGGTACGAAATATTTCAGTAGAATGTGTTTGCACCTGAACCACCAGTCCCGGATCACGCGCTGCTTCGTTCCGCTCGCAGCAAAAACACTCTCTTTGCAAATTTATACCTCGATCTTGTGACCTGGATTATGGACTGTGCTTTGTGAGTTTGCACCTTGAACTTGCGAGCTCGTATTATGGATTGCTTCGCTTCGCTTGCAGCGTACAATATCCCTTTTTAAGTCACTTTTTTAGTATTTTATGTTTTGATCGATTTTAGTGGAATCAGACGGGCTTTAGGTAGTGTAAAAAACAAAAATTTGCTGAATAATATCCTATATTTGTTTTTTTATAAAACCTCAAAACGTTTTATTCTAGTACGAAAAATTTCAACAAATTTTATTTCCGGTCAAAAATCGTGCCGACGGTTCTTGGATTGTTTTTGGCTAACGAATTGGCCCAAGCGACTTATTTTTACAAAATACCATTTTAGGCTTGACAAAATAAAATTTGACAATTTCCAGAACTAAAAATAACCAAACTATGACAAGCCAAAAAACATCTGATTTTCTATTAAATCCTACAAAAATGTTTAGATAAATAGTAGAAGTAAAAGGTTAAGTTTGTTCATAAACAAGCAAATACTTATTAATCGATACTTCATTCAAACGCTAAACCTTTTACTTTATACTCAATTTTATTCATAGTATGTTTTATGTTATCTAACACAACAACCCGTTTTTCTAATAATTTAATGACGTACACTCTCTCAAGCACTTAAATTGTCAAATAAATATCTATCAACATCGTTCACGCGTTTTCTAGTGTCTTCATTCAGATTGAAATACCTTTCGATAAACTCTGGACCGTACGTTTCGATGTATTTCAAATATTCCAGCTGGGATGTTTTGCCTCGGGGTTTAATGTTCAGAACGACTGCGTAACATCCCTTTTCATGAACATCATCTTCAAAAAACTTCTGAACATTGCTCAGCTCGATCCCCTTTTTAACAACGGAAGGCTGGACGGGCTCTTTGTTTATCATATTTATAAATTTCTTCGTTTTATGGTGTCCTTCATCGTCAGGGGAGTATTTCATGTAAGACTTGATCCAAGCGTACAGAAAGCGAGAGTCCCGGTGGGCGGCTATTAAGTTATTCTCTATTTCACCATCTACAAAATTCATAATGGTAAGTTCGTTCTTGCGAAGTTCGTTTACATTGTTAAGAAGGTAAACATCGTTGTCCAGGAAGATCCCGCCATATCGTCTGCAATAAAAAGTTAAATTGGTGTTAAAAATATATTAAAAGTTTAAAAAATACATTTACACATCTCTTATTTAGAAAAGTGAAACTTCTTAGGATCTATTAATAGTTGATTTTGTGCCTTCCTCTCTTTGCAATTTGTTGTTATTGGCGAATTTCCATAGGAAAAATGAGCTATTGCAGTGGCCCTTATGGTGAGACCCAAGGTCGGGAGTAGCAAATGAGGACCGATCATGGTCCCCAGAACACGTTTTGGGGTGTCATTAAAATGAATATATATGTATATATGTGTTCGCACTCTAGCGGATGCATTTTAAGTCCTATTTGGTCCAAATTTAGTACATGTGGTGGTTGTCTATGTCGCTCGGACGAGTTCGTTAGCCAAAAAATCCAACAACCGGAAGTATGTTTTCTGACCGGAAGTAATTATTTTTTGAGATTTTTACTCCGAGAATGAAATTTGTTTATAGTTTTTTTTTTTAAATATAAATGTAGGATGTTATTCTGCACATTTTGCTTTTTACGCGACCTTATAGCTCGCTTGGTTCCCACAAAATCGACCAAAACGTAAAATACCATAAAAGTACCCAGTTCGCAGCCAAGTGGTGCAAACTCGCGAGGCCACTAGGCGCAAACAAATTCTACTAATGTATTGCGTACACACAGACCGCTGTTCAACGCCTTCAAGACCTATTTCCCAAATTGTTGGTTGAAACCCTAAAACATAGGCATATAAACTTAATTTTGGAAATTTGCTTAACTCACGTCAGCTGTCCAGCTGCGTGGTCGAATTATTATTGTATGCATTGGTTGATTTTATTATTTTTATATAAGGAAATGGTTATGTGGAATTAAATTAAAGAAAATCTCTCTCGCTTATAGGCCAATAACATTAGCTCAAAAACGGGCCGAGCCTGGAAATAATTCTTGGAAAGCTGGACATTGTTTTAATCTCTTTGTTTTACAACAAAATGAAAGTACTGTATTTGAAGCGTGTCCCATTTCTCCTGGTGAGCTTCAGACGAGAGACCACAGAAACATCATAATGTTTGGACTTTTTTAAATTGTTCGCAAATAAATAAAAACTCATCCATCATACAGAAACAAACCCATCTTATAAGAATTGTAGAACACACAATTCCGCATCTACTGAATACCTGACAGTAACAAGTGAGGTGATATATTGCCTTACCATGTATATTTTTGTATTATCAGGTACCCAGTAGGTGGGAGAATTATTTCATCCATTAGCTTTAATACTTCTACAAAAATTAAATATTAAAACGTGTTCAGCTAATGTGCAGTTTACTAGTGTAACAGGCAGCCCAGTTGGCGGTGCTAGCAGGAAGGCAACTACTACCCTTTTGCGGAAACAGACTCTTACTCAAAATATTTCTCATTCCTTATCTTTCGGTTTCTAGTTTTTAAATCCTACTGTGTAAATATAATTGTTGTTGAGGTAAACTATTCATGGGTAAATATAAACTTCGTATAAATAGATATAGTAAAAGACAATTTTATAAAAATAGTCAGAGACAGTGGTTGTGAAACAATGTCTTCGTGCAGGACAGTACGCAATTGACAGGTGGAATGAGTAGTAGAGTGTTCCGCCAACTGGGCTGCCCCTAACTCTACGCATGTCTGGTCCCCTATGATAAATAATTAACACAATACACGCGGAGCATGCGCTTAGACGGTCTATGACGTATGCGACGAAGAGAGTAGAAATGATTCTCCTTCGCTTTCTTCTCAACTTCCAGTGTAACCATTTCAATTCTCGTCTCGATCAGGCCGACTCATGACACCGTGGCTAGATACATTGGTGGATTCAGAGGGGGGAGGGGCTGTGGGGGCTGCAGCCCCCCTTTGGGTTATTATGGGAAAGTAGGGTAATTGTGCGCAGCGGGTAATTGTGCGCATCTCAATATTATTCACTATTTAGCCTGTTCTTAGCTGAGATCTACAGTGACTAGACTGAGATCTGACTAGTGCTGCTTGTAGCGGAAGGTAGGTTAACCGCTAGTAAGGGACGGCATTCCCGCCATTAGCCTTGTTTACGTAGTGAGTGAAAGAAAAGGAAATCAACCTGTTACGAAGTTATTTCGTCCACTTAAGAATTAAGAAGGTACGTTTACAATTAATGATTTAGTAGAATATTCTTATTACAGGCTTAAACTACGTTTAATAACGCGTTATCTAGTGCAATGAGGTTTTTGATTAGCTTTGTCCTAGTGGTGTTAGGTTAAGAAATTAAGTTTCGAGACGCTTTGGGGTAATGGTACGCATCGGTGCGCACAATTCCCCCTCACACATTTAAATACGAAGCAATTTTAACCTAGTTTGTTTCGTCTATTGTTCTCAGATGCCGAGAAATTACATCAGAAAGACTGAGAAATGCAATTATTCTTCGGAAACTTTGAAAAAAGCTCTATTTGCAATAAGAGTAGACGATAGAAAAATCAGGGAAGTTGGAAGAAGTTTTAACATTCCGGAATCTACCTTAAGAAAGTATATGAAAACGCCTGTTGAAGAAGTCAGTGAGCCCAGCTTAGGTCGAAAAACTATCGTTCCAAAAGAAATCGAAACCGAGCTAAGCGACTTCATTTTATTACTGAGCCGAACCTTTTATGGACTAACACCAAAAGAGCTGCGAAGACTAGCGTACAAATTTGCTGAAGATAATGGTCTTAAACATGACTTCAATAAAGAAACTTGCTTGGCCGGAAAGGATTGGATGTACAGTTTCCTTTCTCGTCACCCGAACCTTAAATTACACCAGCCAGAGAACACAAGTCTTAACCGAATTGTAGGGTTTAACCAACAAGAAGTAAAGATTTTTTTTGATAACCTAAAACTTGTCACGGAGAAACAACTTTTTAAACACAGCCGAATTTTCAACCAAGATGAAACAGGAATTACGACTGTACAAAAGAAGTGTTCAAAGGTGATTGCATTAAAAGGTTCGAAAAGAGTTGGTGCAGCTACTTCAGGGGAGAGAGGAAGAACAATTACAGCTGTTTTTTGTATGAGTGCTGGGGGTCAGTACATCCCCCCCATGATGATATACCCACGAAAAAGAATGAGCGTTAACCTTCAAAAAAATGGTCCCTTTGGTGCCGTTTATTGCTGCTCTAATAATGGTTGGACCAATGCGGAATTGTTTTTGGAGTGGCTTTCCCATTTCAAAAAAAAATACACACCCAACTGCAGAGGACCCAGTTCTTCTAGTCCTAGATAATCACAGCAGCCACATTTCAATAGAAGCGTATAAGTTTTGTAAGGACAATAACATCCATATGATATCTCTGCCACCTCACACGTCACATCGGCTTCAGCCTTTGGACCTTACTTTTTTCAGTCCACTGAAGAATGCTTTATACAGAGAATATGATCTACATCTTATGCAATCTGGTCATGAGAAGATAACTGAGTATGATGTGGCGGGACTTTTGAACAATGCTTTTATGAAGGTAGCCACATTATCAAATGCTGCGTCAGGCTTTCGATCTGCTGGGATTTTTCCATTTAATCCAGATAAATTTTTTGAAAACGACTTTGCCGACATTCGCAACCTTCCTCAACTTGCTGTAGAAGGATGCCCAGAGCCTGAAACGCCAACATCATCTGGAATTACTTCCTTTCAGGAAAACTCTCCTTCTGGAACCACACAATCAATGAAAGTCGGGGAAGGCCTAAATGAAGATCCTTTGCCTTCAACATCTACAGGCCTAGGCGCATCGAACAGATTTTTAACTTATGCTCCTCATTTAAATGCAAAGAAGAAAGTTTGCCCAAACCAGAGAAAGAGAAGAGAAAAACAACATTCGGAAATACTTACTAGTACACCAATGAAAATAAAACTAGAAGCGGATTCAGAAAAGAGAAAGAAAAATGAAGAACTGAAGAAGATGAGACTTGAAAAAAAAACAACAAAGCTGTAAAAAATTTAGGCCTAAAGTTCAAAAACCAGACTGCAAAGAAAGTCTTCAAGAATCCTAAAGCCAAGTCTAGTGTCATGGAATCTTCAGACGAATCAGATATTGATCCAGCCACTCTTTGCAATGATGATGAGCTTGATGACATCGACGTTAACGTGTTGGGAGACGTCGACGCATTAGGAGAAGCCCCCAACGAGATTTGCGGTTTCTGTGGGGATCATGGAAAAGATAAAGAACTTTGGTACAGATGCGTTCTATGTGGAAAGTGGTTTCACGCAGAATGTACAATGTACGAATCTGCAAAAAACTTTGTTTGTGATTTTTGTAAAGATTGTCAGTAGTTTAGATTTTATAATAATTCACTTAAAATGTTTAATTTTTGTATTTTTATGTAACTATATTTTTTTTCTCATACAAAAACACTATTTAAGTATCCTAATATGTAAACTGTGTTATTTAAATTATGATACAACATATTTCTCAGTCAAAACTCTGGTTTTATTTGAACTTTACATATGTACTTCAGATGCGTACCATTACCATTACCCTACCTCTGCGCACAATTACCCGACGTTCGGGAAATTGTGCGGTTTTGCATAGTCTTAGAAAACTAGATATTAGTAATTATATTTTTATTATTTCACTAAAACCTTAACACACATGCAAAGTTAGATAACTATAGATGGTTTTAAAGTAAACAAAGTTTGATTTTGAGTAGACAAAAAATTATGATAAATCTTTTCCCTTAGGTGCGCACAATTCCCCCACTTTCCCCTATATTTTTTTTAATCGTCTAAGTGGCAGACTGCTCAATTTAAATTAAGTTGTCTCAGACAACACAACTTGTATCGAATATTTCACGCACTAAATATTATCAAATCTCAATAAAACAAAAAAAAAATGGAAAGAAAATGTTTTAAACTTCAATTTTTGTATTTACAAATTTCTTCTAAAAAGTATATTTACATATGTAATCATCGTTGTAAAATTGTAGTTGCCTAAATCAATATTGATGCCGAGCTAGAAAGCATAAGGAAATGACTCAAACTCGTCACTTTTTAAAGGCAAATAATCGTTAGACAGACTTGTTTTGAGAAGAAGATAAGGATATCACTGGATTTGTCAAGATTTGAACTTTCTACCACGATCCAATCATTCTCCACTCTTATAGTTTCTTAGATATGAATTTGTCTGTAAACCCTTGTAAACAGTTTTCAAAAAATGAGAAAGCACATCTTGCAATCGATGTATATCTATTACAAATCTATAATCTGTATGCAGTATTCGTATAATAGTTTTTATATCGATTTGAAGTACAAGTTCTATATTTTCGTTTAATATAGGCCTAAGTAAAACCTGGTTTAGTGTTCCGAACTATTCGTGTGTTTCCGTGAAATATGTTCATTTTCAACGCCATAGGCGCGTTAGCCGTTACCTTTTCATGCCTGGCTGGAACTATATACTATAAGTTTGTGAGAATTTTGTTTAGTTTTTGTAATTTAGTGGAATAATTTTTTAGAATAAATATATTTAAAATTTTCAAGTACAGTACAACCTCGTTAAATTCTACCAGCCGGAACCACGGCCGATCCGACATAACGAAAAACCGTGTTAGCAGGAGAAAGAACATAAAACATCAAAAAATGAAAATACACTGTATACTTACAATATTTTCCTTTATTACGGAGAAAAACACTATAAAAATATTAACTGGTCACAATAACACAAAAACACTTATGTGGACTGTCTACTTTTTGGGGAAAAAGCTTGTAAGTTTCTGTTGCGTCAACTTCGAGTAACTTTTACGTGCCGCACGGCAAACAAAGTCGGCGGAAACACGATCACCGAGCAGTACGCTACGATTTTGCGCTCGTATAAAGCAATAGCGCTAACAAAATGCATATTTTTATTTATTGCAAACATGTCCGGGTTACCCGGAGATACGACTTAAAGGGGACCGACAACGAGGTTGTACTGTATACAGTTCAGTTCTACGATTCTCTACAATTTGTTACAATAAAACTTTATTTTGGGTAAAGCATATAATCTTTAATTAATATTCAAAATGGGTGTTCGTGAAATAGTCTATAAAGACGTTTTCAAGCTCTGTATTCCAAACAATGATTCTAAAAGTCCCCAGTGGAAGCCAAAACCGTATCGATCTTACTGCGTCCAAATGCCAGTGAGGTAACGATTATGCAACCATTCCAGCTTCGGGGAAAAAAATTTACAATTGGGTTTGTACTCTCCAGGCCAAATCTGTGTCATTTAAAATAAAGTATCATATATTATGTTACATTATGCCCCAAATTATTTTGCAACCAACTGTAGAAAATTATACTCTATTTGATGTTAAAAAGATTTCAATTTAATGTTCGGACAAAATATACAGCTTACGGCAAAACCGTGGTTATGAAGGATGCTATCGTATTATGTGTATGGTAAAAAAATTTCAGGCCTTATTTCAAACCTTGCCTTTCTTTGGAAAACTGTAAATTGTTTCTTTACAATAATTTGGTCTTTCAACTATATACTATATTCAAAAAAGGAAGAAGGTGCATTTTCAGGGTAATTCAGGAAGAAACTTTCAGGGCGTTTATACTAGTGAAAATAAATAAAAAATTTCACTCAAACATAGGTTCGGAAATGCTTCGTTTTCCAGTTATAGCCTACACCACTTTTTTACAAAATTCTTAATATATTTGAATGTAGGAAATGTTTTGAACGCAAATTTTGTATACATATTTGGTATGACATCCCGGGCTACGTACAAAAAACCAAAACGTATTTTCAAAATGGCGAACGTTTAACATTTGTAATTTAAATAACTCACGTCCTGAAAGTTTCTCCGTTTCTTCCTGAATCGCCCTGAATAATAAAATAGTTGGCAATGTCTTGTAGCAGTTTCGTTGTTTATCGTTGGATAGTAGCCCTGGTTGATTGAAAAATGAAGTTGTAGAGTGTCGCGCTACGATCGTTCGATTGGACTTGACCTGTTGAACTGGATGGAATTGGTCAGTGTTCAGCCTTATCTATATATATAAAAGCGAAATACCACTCACTCACTCATCACGATTTCTCAAAAACTACCGAACGGATTGAAATGAAATTTGGTATGTAGCTTCCTCTAAGGCCATAGGTGCTCACTAAGAAAGGGTTTGAAAAAATTCGAAATTTTAGGGGGGTTTGGGGGGATCAAATTTATTAAATCACGATTTCTTCAAAACTACCGAACGGATTGGAATGAAATTTGGTATGTAGCTTCCTCTAGGGCCATAAGTGTTCACTAAAAAAGGGTTTTAAAAAGTTGGAAATTTTAAGGGGGTTTGAGGGGTAAAACTTACTAAATCACGATTTCACCAAAATTACCGAACAGTTTGGAATGAAATTTGGTATGTAGCTTCCTCTGGGCCATAAGTGTTCACTAAGAAAGGGTATGAAAATTTTCGAAATTTTAGGAGGGGTTTGGGGGGATCAAAGTTACTAAAATCATAATTTCAGATCTTTTATTATTATGACAATAGTGCTTTTATTATTTCAGATCTATATATATAAAAGCCAAATACCACTCACTGACTGAACACTTAAAAAGGATACAATTACGTTAAAAAGGCTGAAAATACCAACGCCGTACGGGTCAGCTAGTTTATAATATAGAGGAAAGACCACCAAAACGTAAACTAACAAGATTCTAACCTTAATATTCTCAGCCGTGCCAAGTCACTCATATGCCATTCTTTATATTTTACGCTGAAAGGCATCCCAAACACATACTTAGGCTGAGGATACAGTACTATCCGCAGTCTGTCCACAAAGTTCGGCTCGGATAGTAACTTCTTCCCAAAACTATAGTTAGAGAAACTATGGCTGGTTGCATCAACGTCATCCGTATGGATGAACAATAAATCTGGTTTCTGCTGACGGTACGCAGCGAGCATACACAGAACGTCGACCAGGTTGAGAGTTTTGGCAGAATCTCCGAATCTGTAGAAGTGGACGTTGTTGGGAACTAAGTACTTTTCGACTCCCGCATCTACAGCAGAGATGTCTAAATAAAGATTATCCAAACTGTTGGAAATCGCCGGCAAAGCGCATGGTGTTTCCCTGGAAACAAAGAAGATAGACAGATAATTATTTTAAGATTGTCAGCTGTTAATTCTATTAGGATTTATAATATAAGCATACCTAACACACTAAAAATTACGTCAAAATGTGTGTTATTTTATTCTTTCTTAAAACAAAAATTCTCGTCAGATAGTATTTTTTTAAACAGAATATGAAACAAAGAATATCTAATTTTCTATTTGTATTTTATTTGATTTATTTTAAATGTATTTCCTCCCAATAAATTCCAGATTTAATATTGTACAAACAACATTTGAAATGTATGGCATGGTAGCTGTTGTTGTGCAACCGTTTAAAGCGAATCGGTCGAGACAAGTTTGTGCAACACTTTGCTTGACAATAAAGTTTGAAGTGTATGGTAGTGTTGCCCAACAGTTTGAAGGGTAAACATCTCTCAGATAATTTTCAAAGCCTTAAAAATCCAAATAGATTTTACAATTTGATCTGTTTATTCTCTAATTGACTACATAACACATACAAAATGTTTTTCTTGCATCTAAAATTGAGTTCCCTTTAATATTTAATAATAAACCCCTTGCTGACACAAACTATACAGATTTAGCAATGAATTCATTTTTCCAGTATCCAGTTCACTAATATATATAATAAAGTACAATACCTTTTATTTTGCGTCAGTGAACCTCTTTGTTTAAAACTTGTTTACAGTTTTTGACGCGTTTCGAGATATTTATCTCGTCAGAAAGTCCCTCCAACAAAAACGATGGATGGAGGTCGTCAACACGTTAAATACACATGCACAAACAACAAACATACAGCACACAACACGTTTAAAAAAATCATGTATTACCATCGATATGTGGATGATACATTTATCATTTTTGATGGACAAATTCAAAACTTTAAAAACTACCTAAACTCGATAGACCCCCAAGATTCAATTTTCACTCGAAATTTAAAATTACAACAACATTAATTTTTTGGGCCTAACAATAGTAAAACAACAAGAATCTTTCAAATTCAATATTTATAGGAAGCACACCACAACTGATAACACCATACACTCTGATTCCCATCATCCACCATCTCAAAAAATGTCAGCTTATAACAGCATGATCCATAGACTAGTCACCATACCTCTTTAACCACAAGACTACCAGAGCAATTAAACATATTGCCACAAGAAATGGATACAAGGCCTCTATGATTGATAAGCTGCTAGCAAAACTCATCAATAAATCCAAAAGACCACAGAAAGAGAAAGCTAAGTCTATCTTTGTTTCAACTGAATATGGCAGCATCCTTCCCAATATAATTACCTCCACCTTCAAAAAAAATCAATAGAACCATCGCCTTCCGCACCAATAATAACATACAAAAATTACTCCAACCCCACAAAACATAAACAGTTGAAATCCCAAACAGGTGTCTATAAATTAACGTGTGATAGCTGTGACAAGTTGTATATAGGTCAAACGGGAAGAGCTTTCAAGGTTCGGCTTAAAAAACACCTGCCAAAGAGGACTATTTCGGGTAATAAATCCAACTATGCGCGTCATTTAATCGACGAAGACCATAGTTACTCGGCAGCAACTTCAAACCAATTAAGATTTGCAGTAAAGGCAAATTTATGAACGCCGTAGAAGAATTTGAAATCTACAAGGCTTTTAAAATATTAAACTCAAATAATGAACACCGATTATTAAACTAACAACTGAACTTTGATTCGAACACCCTGTATGATGCAGCGATAACAATTCAGAATGCCCGTGGCATATTGCATTTTTATTTCGTGTTCTGTTTGATAACTCACAACCAGTCGATATCCGGGAGTCGTACGATGGGCATCTACAAACTGTGTTTTTAAATGTGTTGTGTGTTATATGTTTGTGTATGTGTATTTAACGTTTTAACGACCTCCATGCATCTTTTTGTTGGAGGGACTTTCTGATGATGAGATAAATATCTCGAAACGCGTCACTTTAAACAAGTTTTAAACAAAGAGGTTCACTGACGGAAAATAAAAGGCATTGTACTTTATTATATATGCAGATTTAGGTTTAGGTAAACCCCAACCAAACTTGTTATAATCCTAGATGGTGCTGATGTATCAAAAATATTTTATTGTACTAAAGGTAACAACATAATTAAAAAAAATATGTTCCTACATTTTTTAAATATGAAGGAAATCTTAAGTCAAATTACGTATTATATTGAATGCTACATAAACCATTTTACGGTAATTGATATATACTATCAAATTTACCATTATATTCATTCAGTTTAACTCTTAACTGGGTTCATTATTTCTGATTGCCTTACTGAACTGGTTAATTTTACTATAAATTTACTTTTTTGTATAACAAAATTGAAAAGTTGCAGGAAATCGCGTTTAAAGACTCCATTCGTTATTTGAGCAGCCATAACTTGCACAACCAGTATTTGTAGTCAAGATATGTTTTACTTACATATTGGAGGCATTGAAAGCCTAATAATGAACAACTAATTCGACAGCTTACCTTATGTGTTTCTCAAAGAATAATGGTAGAACCAAAACAACAAAGGCTACTACGATACATGTAATTTTTTTGTAATTTGAGACGAACACTGCCCAGAAATATGGAGACGCCCACTTTCTTTCAAACATTCTCATGCATGCTCTTGTTTTCATCAATCGGATACAGGAACTGAAAACAAACGATTTCAAATCAGAACTAGGTTTAAGATGTTTTTGAGAATTAGGAATAGCGATTTAGATTTAGATTGTTAAAAAAAACATTTGAATTGGATATTCTAAAATTGAAATGTAAAACTAACAAATAAACCTGACAATTCATTAGGCTAAATTATTAGCAAATTTCCATAGGAAAAATGAGCTATTGCGCCCGATGTTTTGTGTGTTGAAGGTACTCCCAATATTTGGAATGGCGTGCGAAGCACGCAATGCATTGTGTATTAAAGATACTCCCAATATGGGGGTTGGCGTACGAAGCACGCAATGCTTTATTGAAGAGACTCCCAATATGCGGAATGTAGGCCTAGTGCGAACCATTTTGCAGCTATTCAGCACTGTCGTTGGTATTTCCCAAATTGTTGGATGAAACCCTCTAAAGCATAGGCCTATAAACTTATTTTGGAAATTTGCTGAACTCACGTCAACGGTTCAGCTGCGTGGTCGAATTATTTGTACTTACACGTCCTCAGGTGTCACAAAAACCTTAGCGGGATATACAGCATCGTATTGTATACATTAATATAAATGAAAAATTGTCAGTAACATTTTTTCGAATTCAGCTTAATTTAGTCGCATCCGCCATTTTTTCTTTACAAAAACTCACTGAACTTCGGAAATAGATAAGAAACTCAAATTGGTACAAGCATTTTGTATGCTACGATTTACAAGTGCCAAACACTAAGAATTCATGTTTTTAATTTTTTAATTTTTCAAGTGTTTAAGTAAAATATCTCGAAAACCGCTAAAATATTTACAAGAATTCATTTTATTTTTTTAACGACAAACAAAAAGGTATTTTCGTAGTTTCTATAGGATAACCGAGTTATCGAGGAAAAACTTAAAACATAGTCCTTATATATTATTTCTCAAATATGTTTTTTGTCGCTAAGCTATATCTTTCTTAATTCTTCATCAAAATTAATGATTCAAACATCATTTTAAAGCTTATGTTCCCCGCTTTTAACGAAAAATAAACAAATAACTTGAAATAAATGTTTTCGTTAAACAAAAATGTATGAAAAACTTTCCTATGAAAGTTCATATGATTTCTAATGAAAGGCGCCATCTATTAGCAATCTGTTTAACTAGCAAGACAGCTGTTAGTTAGATTGTTTAGATTCTATACGCAAGTGTAATCTATCACGCAAATCAATCAAATTAAATCAATGTAAAGGATTAGATCTATACATTTTTATAAACTTTTATTTATAAACCAACTTAAATAAATCAACGTAATTAACTGAATTAAATCAATGTATGAAATCAGGTAAGTGTAGGCCTACTCCTAACTTGCAAAATATTCGCACGGGTCAGCTAGTTTCTTGGTAACTGTCTACAACTTCCAAAATTAACCTAAAACTAAATTATTTGAATTCTTATAGTTTTAATAAATACGATCCATTGCTCTGACATGATGGTTTTAAATGTTGCAGACAATTACCAAAAAAATTTTTTCAGATTTTTGTCAGTAGGCTAACTTGGTTATCTTTTGACCTTCGCAGTAACGACAATAATACCATTTTGCATGACGTTAAAAAAATAAAATATTTTGTATTTTGTACATTTTTTTTTTAATTTAGCGGTTTCAAGATATTTTAAGTTACAAATTTGTAACGGCAGCCATTTTGAAATTTTGAAAATTATAAACATAAATTCTGTGTGTTTGGTACACTTGTAAGTCGTAACTGTAAATTGTGACACACTGTATAATAGGAACACTTTCTGAAAATACAAATTTTACAATTTTTGTTTTTGTTCCAATATTATGGCCTGAACATGCCTGTTTACAGAGATATATAATACATAATTATACCTTTTGCGGTTAAAAAATTGATAATATCGTATTTCTAAATGTGCACGTAACTATTTTTATTCGGGAAATTTGACTGTATGCACATTTATTCTGTTTCCGCTATGATACGTGGTGTAATTATCACAAATCTTTACAGAACAAAAATGTTGTGGCCACACAAAACATTTTCATTAACCACAGGACAGTATGGAATGTATCAAGCTTAACTTCAGAGATCTTCCGCCAATCCTAGCGAACTCTTCTTTATTTGAGTTCGTCGACGCATTTCGGAGTTCCTCCATTCTCGAGACCTACTTCAGTACTTGGAGCACTGAGAGTAGGGCTCGAGAATGGAGGAACTCCGAAATGCGTCGACTCAAATAAAAGGGTTAAGCTAGGATTGGCGGAAAATCGTGCTCAAACTGATCGTATTTATCCTAGCAGATATAAGTTATATAATAATTTCAGAGATCTTGATGATCAAAAATCGTTTGAAAGTGTTTGAAAGGTAAAACGTAAACCCCGAATGAATCGTAGAATGTAATCTGGAGTTAGGTTAACGCTTTGAAATGTGGAGTGTTTCCAGCCTTAGCTGATATTAATGATGGACACATATAACAACTTGAAAAATAATAAAGCACGTGGACTTAGGCCAGGGAAACATCTACTGATTGTTATGGAGAGATAGTACAGAAGAGATTTTGGCGGCAGAAAAAGCATTAAACGGGCTTGAAATTAAAGTCTGATAACAGACTCGTCTTCTAAAATAAGATTAGAAAACACGTTTAAAAAAGGAGAAGGTGAAGAACCATCCTATGCACAATTTACATTTTCGTGTTTTCTCGTAAGTTGTAATTTTGGGCACTTTGTTCCTATTTCTCAGAAACTAACAGAGAAGTAATATTGATTTTTGTAATGCATGTAAAGCATATGTACTTACAGTACTACAGCTAAAAAAATTATTCTACCTCGCAGCTGAAAGCTGTGGGTTAAGCGAATTTCCAAAATAAAGTTTATATATGTTTTAGGGTTTCAATCAACTATTCGAGAAGGCGCTCTGCTTGTGTGTATGTAGAACTATATTAGTAAAATTTTTTTGCACCTCAGCCTCCAGCTCAAGCGTTGCTTCGTTCCGCTCGCAGCAGAAAAACTCTCTTTACGAGTTTGAACCACGACTTTGCGGCCTATTAATTTGGACTGCTTCGATTCGCTCGCAGTGGGCAAACTCGCTTCGCGTGTTGAATCCAGTTCGTCGGCCTCAAAACAGTACCTGCCATAAGGTGCTACCTCTCGTTGATTTGAACACAGTACGTGTATTATATTTTACATTTTGATTGATTTTAGGATGACCAGACGGCTATAAAGTCTTGTAAAGAAACAAATTTGCAGAATAATCTCCTACATTTATAGTTTTAGAAAACCGAAAAAACGTTTCATGTTAGTAGTACGAAAAATCTCAAAACAATGTTACTTATGGTCAACAAACGTGCTTCCGGTTGTTGGATTTTGGACCAAATTTTAGGTAAAATGCGGCGGTTAGAGTAACACATATATACATAAAGTTATTAACTACACCCGAAAACGTGTTTTGGGGACTATGGCCGGTACTCGTTTACTACTCCCGACCTTAGTTAGGTCTCACCACAAGGGTCACTTCAATAGCCCATCTTTCCTATGGCAATTTGCTAATAATCAATAATAGTGACAATTCCAAAGTAAAAAATATAATATAACTTTTTTAAATACAATCTAACAGCGCATTGAATAAGTAAACCGAACACTACAGTAATATGCGGCATTCGTAACAAGCTCTTATCTCCTAATACTTAGATATAAGTTACTGAAATCTAATTTTAATAATGCCTAGTACAATAAATTTTAGTTAATTTTTTTCTAATCACTTGGTAGCTTTATTTAGCCACACGTTGTAGCGTCAAATCACAATAAATATTATGAAATCTTTAAGTTATCTGCTTACTTATAAGCTCAATAGGCCTCACTTTGTGAGCCAAATTACAACAGTAAATATAAATTTCCTATTCAAGAACGGTTTACTATAATATGCCTCAAGTTATGATCCAAATTACAATGTAATGATTGATAATTTCTTATAATTTCAACAATCTAACAATAAATGATTAAATTGAGGACACAAGTTTACAAATATCACCAATTATTTATTAATGATTGAAGATCAAATTAGATACAGTTAATATTTACAGGTTAGCTCAAATTAAATGTCTGTTAATTGTTCTAGAGAATTGATTATCTCTTATATCACTCTTACCTCGGGGGGTCAGTGCCGACTCTTCCCAATTTTTTATGAAACAAATTAATTATCAAATAAAAGTTACTTAAATATAAAAGATTTTAATTGAAACGTGGAAAAGTATGAATAGTACAAGTTGTAAAGAGTGTGAATGTGTAGGTGTTTGTGAGTGTAATATATGGGAAATGCAAATTCTTAAATAATTATAGTCCAAAATCTCTTGCTCAGTTCATGTACAGGTTAGATTAGCTTTTAACAGTTTGAATAAATAAGTTCTTTTACTTTGAAAATTAAACCAATAGATTGTTTTAAAACTGTATCACCAATTAATTAATTTACTGAATTGGATTAGTCTCACCCAGTTTATAAGGTTCTCTTCTTGTGCGTAGTATTATGAATAATTATTACTTATTACTTCACTTCACTATAAAACAAACCAAAAGTTATTTAGTTAACGTGGAACAGTTAATTATCACTTCTAAGATAGGCTTCACTCTTGTAGTATTCTGGTGAGGTCTAGTCACACGCCTGCCTTCTTTGGAGTCTCAACAACCATTAAAACTGCTTGAAATCAAATTTGGTTTGCTTTAGGCCCTTAGGAACTGGTACATAAGGCCTGATAAATTTCACATCTTCTGGGGATTTGATTGTTGTGTTAAATTGTGTTTTTTTTTAAATATTGAGTGCTTGTTTTGTGTAATTTTAATTAAATTTTGAGGTAATTTAGTTTTACAAATAATATAGAATGATAAAAGGAAAGAAACATTGATTAAATAAAATATTAAATAAAAATACCTAAAATAGCTCCTTCTTGTACAAATTATTCCTTAACATCTAATATTTACAACTAAAATTATACATTCGGCATTTCAAATTTGGTTCCGTGGAGGTACGGGCAATCACGTGATCGTGGGCGGAGTCTAACAAATATGGCCTACGTCTGTTTTAGGCGATAGCTGACATTCAGGTTACCAAAGTTTTACCTGCCTTAGCAATCTTTATTGGTTGTTTTTGTATGTCTACAGCTGTTTCACCTTTTCTTCAGGCATCGTCAGG
>JAGFPH010001095.1:20307-46976 GCA_018207615.1 Philaenus spumarius | reverse complement strand
ATGCGTGTTTAGTTTAGAATGACTTTATTTCTTATTCATTTGATTGATTATTATTATGGAAGGATATTTTGAATTGTTATACTAGTCAGGTGCCAATCATCTTCTTTTGAAAAGATATTTCAAATGAGGTGTCTATAATGTGCCCTGTTTTCTTCAATTCTTTCTTTATACTTTTACAATATATAATCCTTAAGGCGGCTACAGACGTTCATATATACATGAGCGGTTTACATGTACAAGTGTACTGCGCAAGTATAACTGAAAACCCAATAGGCACCACACGTAACCGTCAACATGAACAGTTTGTGCTTTCTTCGCATTGTCGCGGTGTGTTTTTCTACTGTTTTGTGTTGTACTTTGTGTTTTGTGTTTACATTCCAATCAAACCATGTACTCGCCGTCGCAGCGCCGGTCTCATTTTGTATCGAAGAAAACAAAAAAGAAACGCAGCATCTGGTGTAAAGAGAAGCGTTGGATACGAAAGCTCTTAGAGTTTGTTGATCATTTAAAAATTCTAATAACTTATAGTACAACAACGTTGGTTCATAAAGTTGATGGGTACCTGCCCCTGATTTCTGCGATTTCAGTAGTTTCTTCCTTTCCTTTCTGCAATTGTTCCTGAGGCTGTTTATCTTTTTCACCACTTATCCGCTTTAATGTGTCTATTAATTTTCTATTCGCCGCTTCTCTTTTCATTTTACTGTGGTATTCCACACCTTTAACCAGTCAAAGCAATGGTTCACTCCGATATATACTTATGAACTCTTCAATTTTGTCTTGTCATGCCAAAACGAACAATACAGACACTCGCAAAACGACAAAGAAGAAACCACACGCTCGTTCTGAATACAAGACTTGAAGCATACACGAATTGTACAAGTACACAGTTTGGCAATCTGAACTTCTTCATGTCGCCAGTACCAGTCCCGAACTTGTGCAATATCATCTATACATGTATACTTGCGTATACACTTGTACATATAAATCGCTTATGTATACATGAAAGTCTGTAGCAGCACTTAAGCTTATTATCAGTAGCCCCTTCATTTATAAAAATGATACAAAAATTTTCATAGAATTGTGCGCTCCACAGTTCCAGTTGAGTGGTGTTTATAAGTGCTGTACGCATGCGCACATAGGAATCTGGACATTAGGCTGCGAGGGAGAGAGAGCACTGTTACTCCTGCAGTGCCAACCATGGCGTGCAGGTAGAAGGTAGTTTATTAGACATTTATCAGACAGGTGAAGTAACAGGTTTACATTGTACAAGCAGAACGTGACACTTTGTTTTATTGTTAAAGAGCGAAAATATATACCTTAGTTTAAATTTAAATCAAGAATATAAAGTTTAGTTAGGTAGTGTTAGCGAAGGATATGACTTATTGACTTGAGTACCTTTATTTGATCTTTGAGCTTGAACTGTAACAATTTAAGTAAAGTAATAAAAATGATCACACTAGGCACTTTTCTTTCTTAAAAAGGTAGAACTGACCATCCTTATTATTTTTTAGTAATAAGTACCTAATGTTTCTAACAATTATACTAAATATTGTTTTATTACAAAGAACCAGACCTCACTTTATCTCTTCTTTGCGGAACAGAAAATGACTGTTAGCCGTGAAACTCAGCATTTCCTTACCTATGTTTATAACAATAAAAATAAAAACACAGAACACCATTCTCACAAAAATACGTTTAATTGTCAAACGCGTTTCAACGATAAAGTCGTCATCTTCAGTGTCATATGAGCTACAACTAAATTATAACTAAGGAAACAAGGTGTTATGCTACATATTTATACCCTCTCACATAGTAGGGAGTGGTCTTAGTTTACAAACAAACCATAGGATTAACAATAATATCACAATAGGCAATGCAACCTGTAGGCTTATAGTTAAAATTAATACAACTTTATTATCTATACTAATAAAATTATAAAGAGGTAAAGTTTGTTTGTTTGTATGTAGGGGGTAATCTCTGGAGCTACTGAACCGATTGAAAAAATAGTATCACTAATAAAAAGCTACACTATCCCTGAGTAACATAGGCCATAATTCATTTCGGTAAAAACCTTTTTTTATTTTAATATTTGTAAATTTAGTCGGAAAAAAGCTTAGGTTAGGCCTGGAATGATAAACCAACACATGTATTTACATTTATTACCATAGCAACAAATTGAATAAAATAACAGATAATATAGATGTTTGCTTCAATATTTCCATTAACAGCTGATTTCAAAATTTGAAGCAATTATTTTTGTATTTCTAACTTTTAGGTTAGGGTTTTAAAGTGTAGACCTGAGCTTTGCTGGTTCTTTTAACTATTATTAACTGCTGTTATAAAATATAAGAAATAATTTGGTTTGAACATTTAACATTATTTACCATCTTAGTTTTGAGGTTATTATTAATATTACACCTTTATTATAAATAAAACATAACATATGTTTTTAGAAAGTTCCGTTAGGGGTTGACGTGCAGAGCACGCAGGGGTCTCCCCTAGTTACTTATAATTTTGTTGTATCTCGTGCGTCTCTGAAATGACTACTTTGTGGTTGAAACGCCTTTGACAATTAAACGTATTTTGGTGAGAATGGTGTTTGTTCGGTGTTTTTATTTTTAGAAATAAATCGACCACGCAGCTGGACCGCTGACGTGAGTTGAGCAAATTTCCAAAATTAAGTTTATATGCCTATGTTTTAGGGTTTCAACCAACAATTTGGGAAATAGGTCTACTCACGAAGGCGTTGAACAGCTGTCTGTGTGTACGCATATAAGGTCGTGTAAAAAAACAAAATGCGCAGAATAACATCCTACATTTATATTGTTAGAAAAAACTCTAAAAAAAATTCATTCTCGTAGTAAAAATCTCAAAAAATAGTTACTTCCGGTAAAAAAACGTACTTCCAGTTGTTGGATTTTTTTGGCTAACGGACTCGTCCGAGCCACATAAACAACCAATACGTGTACCAAATTTGGACCAAATCGGACTTAAAATGCGGCCGCTAGAGTGCGAACACATATATATGAATTTTTTTACACCCCAAAACGTGTTCTGGGGACCATGATCGGTGCTCATTTGCTACTCCCGACCTTGGGTCTCACCATAAGGGCCACTGCAATAGCTCATTTTTCCTATGGAAATTCGCTAATAATACTAGAGGAGACCCCTCCGCACGCCAACCCCCGATCGAACCTTCTAAAAAGATATGTTACGTTGTATTTATAATAAAGGTGTAAGATTAATAATAACCTCAAAACTTAGATGATAAATAATGTTAAATGTTCAAATCAAATTATTTCGTATATTTTATAACAACAATTTGTATCATTCATGTTTGTATCACTTTCTACTTAATGACATAGTTTTTTTAGAAAATATTTTATACGAAAATATTCAATAGAGAATATTCAATACGAATCACATACTGAATAAATATGAATATTTTTCGATCTTACATACAATGAACTGTTTTTTTTTAAATAAAAAAAAAATATGAGTGTAATTAGTTTAACATATTATTAGAATATAATATCTGCTATATTATAGTATTTTTTTACAGTTGATCTATTACCGGTACTATGTATATATTTGAATACACGTTAATACACCTATATAAAACTTGTCACAGCTACAACACGTTAATTTATAGACACCTGTTTGAATTTCAACTGTATAAACCCCCCAACTGTTTATATTTTTGGGGGTGGAGTAATTTAAAAAAAAAGTTTGGAGTAAAAAAGAAAGAAGGCTAAGTCTATCTTTGTTTCAACTGAATATGGCAGCATCCTTCCTAACATAATTACCTCCACCTTCAAAAAAAATCAATAGAACCATCGCCTTCCGCACCAATAATAACATTAAAAAAATACTCAAACCCCAAAAACATAAACAGTTGGAAAACCAAACAGGTGTCTATAAATTAACGTGTGATAGCTGTGACAAGTTTTATATAGGTCAAACGGGAAGAGCTTTCAAGGTTCGGCTTAGTAAACACCTGCCAAAGAGGACTATTTCGGGTAATAAATCCAACTATGCGCGTCTTTTAATCGACGAAGACCATAGTTACTCGGACTTTGACAGCAACTTCAAACCAATTAAGATTTGCAGTAAAGGCAAATTTATGAACGCCGTAGAAGTACGTATTTGAAATCTACAAGGCTTTTAAAATATTAAACTCAAATAATGAACACCGATTATTAAACGACCAACTGAACTTTGATTCGAACACCCTGTATGACGCAGCGATAACAATTCAGAATGCCCGCTGCGTATTGTAGTTTTATTTCGTGTTCGGTTTGATCACGGACAACCAGTCGATATCCGGGAGTCATAAGATTCGCATCTACTAACTGTGTTCTTTAAATGTGTTCTGTGTTATGTGTTTGCGTATGTGTATTTAACGTTTTGACGACCTCCATGTATAGAGGGACTTTCTGATGATGAGATACATTCTCGAAACGCGTCAAAAACTTTAAACAAGTTTTAAACAAAAAGGTTCACTGATGGAAAATAAAAGGTATTGTACTTTATTATATTAATAATAAAGGTTGTCACCCAATGCAAAATTTCACTAATAACTTCATGTTAACATTAAGTTCAGCTTCAAACATTACGGTAACAATATCAGCTGATTTCATTGTTGAAATTATCAGCTGTTATGTTTCATACAATATAGAGATAAAGACTGGTTAAATAACTTAAGCTTTCTTTCGTGTTTATTTATTGTAATCCTCTGTTGTATTTATTATTATTGTTGTTCATTATTGTTAAAATTGATGAACATTAAATTAATACCTTATGATTTGATTGTTTGATAATGTTGAGTGTTATTCAATATTCAAATTGATAGGTAAGAAGTTTAATGTATTTTATTTCGTTTGTGCATTAGTTAAATGATACGATTCAATGTAAATACACGCAAATATCTTCAGAACGATTTGAGATATGGATGTGCGGTTTTCACCATTGACTTTGTCTTAAAATTCCACATTGAAGTGATGTATCACATGATGACTTTCCCATTAAAAAAAATCGTTACATTCAAAATGGCCGACCAAGATGGCGACAAAATTTATGACATCTTAATAAAATAGCATTTTTACTTAGGTAGGTTCCTCAATCACATCTACCTTCAAATTTTTCTTACATTTGAAATATTAAGCCGTTCTCAGACTTTTCACCAACCATGTATATATTTGTTTAATGATAATGCAATAAATTCGTACGTGGGGTAAAAATAATCAGATCTTTTTGAAATTTGTAGAAAATGTGTATTTTATGCTATTAATACATTATTAAATTTTCAACATTTAAAAAATAATTTACAGTCACAACTGTCAATATTTGAAAAACTTTAAACGCTTCCCATTTTTTTCGTAGGGAAAAGTAGTCGTAGGGTAACTATTTTTTTATCGAGTTTAAGTTTCGTCATTTTTTATAAAAAAAATGTAATTTCACTTTATTAATATTTTGTTATTTGTAACTATCTTTGAAGGCAGATGTTCAACCGCCATACTTTTATAACAATTGGTCTTTTAGAAACTATAATGTTAAGAAATTGTGAGTCAGTTTTTACTATTTTTACAACTAACTGATGAAACGTACTGATTAAAACAGTAAACCCGCGTCTTTTGCCACTGTTTGATTATTTTAGACGGAAAAATAAATTGATCAATAATTTAAAATTTCTTTAGATTCAAGTAAAATATTTATCGGTGTAAAAGTGACTCGTACAAAACATAATCGAACACAGAATCCACCATAGCTGTCAATGTTATTGAATAGTTGTGTATATTTTCCGGTGTAAATACTTCTGGTAACTTATGGGGCAAATTGTCCACTTCATAGAAATGTCTTGTCAGTAAATGTACAGAGTAATACTTCTTCCACTCCTCCCAATTGTTCTGATAAATTTGCATCTTGTAATCACCGTTCCCAAAAATACGTTTAACCCTGTGAATTAATTCAGGCCTAGGTCCAAGGATGGCTTTGGAAGGAAGCTCACCAGCGTTGTAGTACCAAAAGTATCCGTTATAATTACCCTTGTAGCTGTTATGCCACAGAGTAAGGAATCTAGCGTCCTTGTGAGCGATCAAATTTTGCGTGCCGTAAGACACTCCTTCTCCGTCGTCCCAACCTATGGTAATTTCAAATTTCCTGAAATCATCCAAAGATCGGACCAAGAACATATCGTTATCTAGAAAGATCCCTCCATAATGCATCAACAACCGTATCCTTAAAACGTCGCTAGCGTGGAACACATGAAACTCTTTACTAAATTTCTGCCCGTAAATTTCATCCGGTAACTCGGTGGGTACGAACTCAACGATCTTCATGAATCCTTCCGTGTGAACGAGCACGTTCCAGAAATGTCCCGTAAACTGTTGGTCTGTGTGAAAGAATATTTTATCGGGTTTTTGTTGCTTAAAAGCTGACAAAACTACCACGGAATCCAGGAAAGAAAACTCTTTCGTCTCCGGTCCGATTCTTAAGAAGTGGACGTAGTTCGGAACGATGAAAGATTGGGCACCAGTTTCGTTGTCGAAACCTTCAAAATCATCTCCCGCTAGGGTCCATGGATCTTCACTGCAGTACAGTTTCAAGTGTTCAGGTGCGTGGTATGACATCAGGATGAGGACGAAGGCTCCAGTACATACAATACACCATTGTCTTCTCATGGTTCACCGTCAACTGCAACCAAATTTATTGGTTTTTTCAAATGTCCATCTAATTAAATACCAAAACATGTAATAGATTGTACGTAGGGGATATAATGTAGCTTAAAAACATGCATTAGTTACGCGAAACAATTTATTGTCGCATAAATTACACCAAAAAATTCTCAGGTAAATTGTATTGCTAAGAATAATCTCTCAGTTAAATTGTTCATGATCATTAATGCTAATTTTTACTGGACCAATATTTCTGGTCAAAAAAATTAATTGGTCCAATTTTTTTGTACGTATGTGTTGTTTGGAGCGATTATTGGATCATCTGTAATCAACTTATCTGTGATCGGTGATCTTTCGCCATTTCAAAAAAATTACTGACTAAACCGTTGAAATTGAAGAGGTACGAGTCGAGATTTTATTATTGCAGATATTTTGACGAATTTATCTAAAGATAAATCGTCGTGTTTATGTTAAACAACAAAAAATATCGCTTCAAATTATTGCCGTGGATTTATCGTACAACTTTATTAGTTTCTACAGTCCCCTAATGAAAACGCTGTATAATTTTGCAGATCTAACGATAAATTGTTCAGATCGGGCGATAAATAATTGTTCCGTGTATATCCACCTATTGTTTGGAAATAAATCTATTCTGATTTGTTCAAAATCTTCCAATTTCGATTATAAATAAAAAGTTCGTCAGCTAAACAGTTCTCTAGTTGGTTTGGGTTGGAAATTGTTTGTTAATTATTTAAACAATAAAAAAAAAATATTGTTCATTAGTGAACTATGAAATGTTTTTCGAAAACTCATACATACATTTTTTTGATGTTGCTGAATCCGAATTTGGTGTCACATATTCAAAATTCAAAACGTCTGATCCAGTAACTTATGGCTGACTATTTAAAAATTTTCTTTAAACAATTTTCTCAAAAAAAGTAAAGTTGACAGAAATTTCACTAGAAATTATTAGAAGGTAAATAGATGATTTAATAGCAATACTTTTGATAGAAAAACTTAAAAATAACTGATTCAATACAAATATCTGTTATACAAATATAATTGTAAAGAATCTTAAGCAAGGAAAACTTATTATAAATTATTAGAATGTAATTGAGGTGACCTAACAAAAATAGTTGTATACCAAAAATTTAAGTAATAGTGGATTCAATATGGCCGACTTATTATACTTGTATAAATACATTTATACAATTCAATAGATTTTTTAAATTTTAATAGAAGGAAAGATGATAATTTATGTTGAACAAAAGAAAATATTTATTTTAGAACTTGAGTATTTCTTATTTACAAAGAATATATAAAATTGTTATTATATTTGGAATATGAAAATTAATTATATACATATTCTACATCGATAAATAATAGGCCTAAGTGTACGGGTGGTTTTGGACACCCAGTATAATATAAATACTTTTCGTCAAAATATAAATTTTAACTAGTCAAGATACATTTTTTGGCCATAAGACAATAACTCATACCCTCACCTCGAATCTCAGGAAATTATCCTTTTTTTAAGTATTCTAACATTTAAAACATTAGAACAAAATTTCAACAAAACGCCTTACTTAAAATTGGGAAAATAACCGTATTTTTATATTAACATTAAGTCAACGATTGTTAATATAATGTGAAATAATCCTTAACTAATTAAAATTAATACTAAGCAAATTTAAATATCTTCACGTTTTCCTTTATCAACTATGCAGTTTTTACACAAATTTTAAACTTATCAAACGTCAATAAATTTATAAAAGTACACACTGTGACTGTTAATTAGCATGTTGCAAGTCACTAATTAGACTAGTTAATTAAAGCATAAGAAAACCATTTTAATAAATTCAAATTTTGAAAGTTATCCGAATCAGCAGAACAAGACAAAATTAAAATAAATAATAAGTATTTGAAGAAAATTACATCTTTTAAAAGTTATTAGTAAAATTAGAAAAGTTTTTATAAAAGTACCAATTAATTGTAATATAATAGCAGGCAGAGGAGATCTGAAATACGCTAAGTCAAATCGACAAGATAGGTCAGGAAAATTCTTGTCTAATATTGCAAGAGTTTGTCGGCGTCTCTCTGTTGCTAGGGTCATAAGAACCCAGAGTACAAAGGTTGACACATCCCCGCCTAGCCCAGCAGTCCACAATTCCTGCTGGCGGGCGGGTGTTTTGTCGTCACTCAGTGACCTTGCACACCCACCTGCTCCTTGTAACCCCGCCCGCCATTTTGGTATTTCAGTAGAATCACTCGTACCATGAGGTTGTATTTTGGTTCAGTGAGAACTGTTATTAAGTATTATTTTAGCTGAAGTTTTCTTACTGTATTTATTCCATATTCAAGAAGTGTAGTCACTTACAAATAAATGCAAAATGACAAAAAACAATACAAACTAAATATTCGCTGTCTATATTACAAATACAGATATGCACTGTCATCATCTTTATAAATGCATTATTGTTAATAACCAGTGAAAAATATAATAATTTAAAACTACATTACTATGCTACAATTTAAACGAATATTGTAAACATAAAATAAAAACAAAACTAAATGTAAAAATACGTTTGCGATAAATTAAAAGAGTGTTTTAAGGAAGTGATATTTTTTATTACTATGAACTAACTTAATGTATTAACTTAGAATCTACATGTTATAAACAAATGTATTTAACATTCATGTAGCATATAAAATTTTTAAGTTACAAGATATGCAAAGCTCATTTACAACAACAATTGTACACAGCAGAACATTCTTCTTGCTGTCTGTTAAAAAGGAGCTAAATGTAATAAAGCTTAACAAAAGTAGTTAACTAAAACAACAGTAAGATTGTAACAGAGTTCTCAGTACATTCTGGCAAAAGTAAACAATTAATTCCAGGATTGTTTGTGTTTTAGCGTAAATATTTAATTAAGCACAGTTTTTATATTTTCTTAGGAGCTACTTAGACATTTAAAAAAAGAAGAATATTCCATTTTCCTCATATTCCACATTTAGGCAACAAACTATGAAAATAAAAAATCGTTTGTGATAAGTGGACATTGTTTGGATTAATATTACGTACACATGCATGATAGTTAGTCTTTCTACAACAAAAAAACAAACCTGTAGTTGAATGTGTATACATTTTTTTTATTTACTGCAGTTTATATGAGTTACATTGTAACGTGTTACATTGTACAAGGCTATTACAACAACATACATGTATAACAACCAACATTACACAATGTGTACTGTTTGAGCAGACTGCCAGAACCAGTGCGACACACTAGGTGACGTCACTGCACGTGGCTGGCTTGAACCATGAAAACGGTCTAATGCATCAACCTTGTTCTCTAACAACCTTGATAAGAACCAATGTTAAATTTTATAATAATTTTTTTTAAATTAATTTTAGTTAGTTAGAAGGAGGAGAAAAAACTATACAAAGGAATTAAAAGAAATTTAGTAGTCATTAGTTCAGAAATTACAGAACAAAAGGAAAGACCAAAAATAAAAACTCTCAGTTTTAAATAAAAGTAAAAACCCAAATAGGCCTAATAGGGGAAAATAATAATCAACTAAATTAAATTTTAAAATAATAAAAACTTGGAAAAATTGGGTTTTAAGTCATTCTTAGATCATACAAGACCTATAACTTTAAAACTAAAAGGAAATTCAAATAAGCGAAAATAGGAGAAAATAACTATAGTAATAAAGAACAGTTATGCAAAACTTCAACAAAAGGTCATTATTAAAATCGTAAAAATTAAATAAATAAAAGGGAGAATTTTCAAATCAACTAAAAGAGGAAAAGTGTTAAAAATCTATTTCAAATTATTTAACATGTTAAAATATAGTTAAAGACATTTCAATATAGAGTGTTATGGGAGAAAATTCAAAATGGGGGAACAAAAATCAAAATCGGAAGCGCAAAATTAGGCTTCAGAAAACAGACGATATCTGGAGAACCAACGCAGCTACCGAAGATCCGAAGTCAGTTTTGTTCGTTTGGGAACAATATGAAGAAGATAGAAGAAAGAAAATTAAAAATTAAATAAATTCCAGGATAATAAACTTCAAAATTTAACAAAAACTTTCGGAGTGGATAGCGTGGTAAATAATGGGGTACGACTACAATCCATAGAGCTACGTGGTCGTCACAAACAATATGAGACCATCAAATCCAAATTTGGGCCAATTAGGAAAAATTTACGACGGCTTTGGAAATTCAAGGCATAAAAATTGGATTTTCAAAAAGTGACAAGAATCGGCTAAATAAACATTCCAGAGTCTGACTCGGCGAGCGTGAGGGAAACATCACATAGGAAGTCAAGGGTAGAGCTAATTATAAAAAACCAAAACAATGCGATATCGAACAATTAACTTCCTATTTACAAATTTTAAAGTTACAGGATGAAATAGAAATTAAAAACCCGTAAGCAGCACTGCCGCATTACTATAGCCGAATTTTCTTATCAGGAAATAACTAGTGTTACATACTGGGAGTTTCCTATGAATTTTGTTCCTTGTTCCGGAAACTGTACCAAAATTGCCTTTGTACAGGATTGTAGTAAATTTAATTGCCTTTCGAATGATATAGCTCACAAATTGCACTTGGGTTTATGAGTGGTAGAAATTGCGCAAAAACCTTACATGGATAGTGAAAAAATCATTTATCGGGAGCTTCTTATCAATTTTGTTCCTTGTTCCGTGGACTGTACCTGAAACACCGTTTGCACAGGATTGTAGTAAATGTAATTACCTTTTTAATGATATAGCTCACAAATTGCACTCGGGCTTAAGAGTGGGGGATATTGCGCAAAACCCTTACACGGATAGTGAAAAAATCATTTATCGGGAGCTTCCTATCAATTTTGTTCCTTATTCCAGGGACTGTACCTGAATTACCTTTGCACAGGATTGTAGTAATGATATAGCTCACATATTGCACTCGGGCTAATGAGTGGGCGAAATTGCGCAAAAACTTGACACGAATAACACAAAAATCATTTATCGGGAGCTTCTTAACAATGTTGTTCCTTGTTCCGTGGACTGTACCTGAAATACCTTTTGCACAGGATTGTAGCGACATTATTACTTATTAGCAAGTTGTCAATAAATGTTTCGAAGTTATAATTTGACTTAGAGTTTTGGAAATTAGTTTGAAAGTTATATCGATCAGCAGTTTAAGAAGATTGAAGGAAGATCTTATATGGACAACGCCTACTGTTTTGAGTACCAGGACTACATGTTAACCAAATGAGTTAACGCAAAATTAACTTCATTTTTGGTAATTGTGAAGCCTACAAGGCGAGCCAAACGGACATGAGAGATTAACAACAGGGAGACGAACCAACTGCCCAGGAAGAAATAGAATCAACTGTAATTCAACTAGATTTAATCTCTAAGCCATCTGTAAAATCATCTGTAAATCCAGCATCACAACAGGGATCAGCACGCTGCCTGAAGAAAACATCTCAATTCAGCAGAGATTCTACAAGCTGTACCAACTATCCAGCATCCAGGAACACCCGGTACCATCAAAACTGGCGTACCGCTAGTTCAGCTAGTTAATTATAAAGTTTTGTCTGCCAAGCCTATTAGAATAATTAACAGTGAGTAAAATATTGAATTGTACATAAATTGTATATAGAAACAGTTTTTGTTTAAAGACGATACGGTATTTTAATTGTGGTTTTGCATTTTTTAATTGAATAAATAGAATATTGGTTTTTAAAAACAAATTTGAGAGTGATTACTTATTTGTTGTTTAGCTATGCGGTCGCAATATCATTATCTAGTTATAATACATTAAATAAGTTATAAGTTCAGTTTCAGTGTACTCACGGCTCAGAGATTTATAATAACGATTCAAAGTAAAGTAATTAGTTTTGAGCTGAGCGAGTTTATAGTAAACTAAATTTTTGTTACTGGAAGTTTTTTTAAGAGAATTTGTTCAAAATATGTATAGAGTTAAATATTTGGCAACCCGTTGCATAATCTAGACCATATACATAATTGATTGCCAAAACCTTTAAGTATGTGGTGTAACTTACTCTACAAAGATTATCTTTCAATTAATGTTACAAAAAAGTGTGCACATAATTATTGGAAAATAACGTGCGAAGGGAAGTGAGGGCAAGTATCAATAGTTGTAATACATACATATTTTCCTACAACCGAGCGTAAAGATTTTCCGATTTAAAAACACATTGTAAAACGATCGTTTATCGGTAGCCTAACGATAAAGTAAACATCTGATTCATATTGATTGTTGTTGTGTCATATGTTTACTAAAAACCGTTAGACTAACCACAATAACTTTGTTAGTAATTTTGTTCACTATAGTTAAATAAATAATGGCAGAAGAAATTGATGAAATTTGTATGGAATTTTAGGAAAAACTATGGTATTATGGAAAAATATAATATTTAATCGAGCTTAAAGTGTCTTTATCGCTTTCGAGAAAACCTTTTTTTACGTTCTTAATGCATAAATAACTATTTCCTACAGCTGTTTAATAAAGTTCTGTTTTCCACACTCACAGCAGTGCGCAAACTAAACTACATGTGTTCAGCGTTAAGCTATTATACCTTTTTGTTTTACTTCGCCATTAGCAGAAAGGCTGAACTGCTGGGATGTGATAAATTAATACTTTTCGCACTCCACCTGTAGTTAGTAGCTGTAGTAATATGTAGCTGATGTAGTCAGTGTTTGGAAAATTGTGATTGGTATGGAACTAACCTCTTTAAAACAGATCTTAAACACCATAGGTACACAAATAACTACTTACTACAATAAGTGGGGTAAAAATAATCAGATCTTTATGGAAATTTAAAAAAGTGTATTTTGTGCTATTAATACATGATTAAATTTTCAACATTTCTTAAAAGTGTACAGAAACCACTGGCATTAAAAAAAACTTTAAACGCTTCACATTCTTTGAGAAATGGTCACTGGGTAACAATTTTTTTTTTAAGTGATAACTTCTATTGGCCCGTTGGGCACTTTCGCTTGACTATGTTTCTGAAATCTCGTGTCACCCAAACTTTTTGCATAGACACAAGTCAGAGCGTGAAGAGGGAATAGGCGATAAATAGTATATATAGACAAGTAAGCGCGTGGAGAGGGAATAGACGATACATCTATATATATAAAATTCAATGTATGTCCGTCTGTTTGTACGTTTGTATGTTTGTCCTTTATGCGTTACCAAACCGTCCATCCGATTGCTTTGAAATTTTGCATAGTAACACAGGTTAACCCTGGGAAGGTTTTAGGCCATTTACCGAAGTCCTAGGACATTAGGGCTATGCCCCAGTGGCCCTCAAAGTTTCAATGTTAATCTTATGGAAGGTCAATCTTAAGGAAGAAGAAGAAAGATTTCTTTTGACTTTATCAGGGGCACAAAAAACAGCTGTTCGTATGAAAAGCTTAAAACAGCTGATTTTGATCAACAGCTGATTTGGATCAAAAAATGAATATAATTTTGGGTTAGGTAAATCAAACAATGAGCAGAATCCCATTATAATTTACATCGGCCCTCAGGGATACGAATTACAGGCTTTCAAATTTTCAAATTAAGCAATAGCAAAGCATTGCCGGGTCCACTAGTAGTATATAAATAATACATTTATATAATAATAATATTATATTATAATAAGTATGCGAAAAATAGTGACCATTATAATGTAAGCATTTATTTAGTGACTAATGATTTTGGGTGAGGTATTAGTGTGTGCAATCTACATAGAATTCTAAGAATAATTCAATAATGTAAGGGATAGTTATAATAAATTTGTACACTTTGATAAAGTAATATTTTAGATTGTTTTATTTTACTGTAACTTATTATTACTCACTTAAATTTAAAATTTAGCTTCATATTACAACAATGGAGGTCATACACGTTAATGAAGTATCTATTCCTCGCAGAGTAGTTTCTTCCAGGCCAGATGGCCAATGCTTATTCTACTCTTTGGCTTTAATTGTACATGACACGATTCACTGGGGATTGAGGTGAGGACCAGAGTTGTTAGCCATGTTTCAAACAATTGGCGCAGATTCAAACCATATACTTTAAAAGTAACAGGAGATTTTATTCAACAAAAAAGAATATATCGCGGATATGAGCAAACCGGTAACGTTTGGAACCTCCTGTGAAATTCAAGCAGCATCCGAATTATTTTTTATGAATTTCAGGTGTACAGACATTTTTATTTGTTGTGGGAGAGTTTTGGAGAACCGATTGAGAGAGTAGGGAGGTTAAGGTTTACTGGGGAACTGACGAGAGGCCACTTTGATGTCCTCATTCCTCTCAAAACTTCTTTACCTGACAACTCAATGGATATTAGTGTGGAGGAAATACAGTCAGCTTCCCAATCCCAGGTTTCAGACAATGGTCTCCAAATTTCTCAACTTCCAAGCCTATCAGAACAGTGTACATCATCATCTGATGCAGTTCGGTATCACCTGATGCAGAACACTTACAAAAAAAAAAACGAGGGAAAAAAGACGAAAGCGCTTTTCTAATACAAATCGCGTAAAAGCACATAGGCAAGCGGTAAAAAACCACTGTCTCAAAATACATACAGAATCAGCTAGAATACGAGAAATGTAACATTTGCTGTAGGTAACCATATTATTGCAATAGCGAACATTGCCTTGTCAGCTAATAGTATGTATAGACAAGTAAGCGCGTGGAGAGGGAAGAAACGATACATAATATATTATAATAAGTTTTTATAATATTATAATTATTATCCCTTACATATTGAATTATTCTAACAATTCTATGTATAGTGCTTACACTAATACCTCACTCAAAATCATTAGTCACTAAATAAATACTTATTATAACAATAATATTATAATTATAATATTACTATATTATAATATTATAATTATTATTTATTATATTATAATCATGGTATTTCAAAATATTATAGGCCTATAATATTTTTTGACAATATATTGACTTGTGTAATTTGTTGACCTTTATTCTCCTCTAATATAAATACTGATAAAAATATAAATCGGCATATAGAAGTTATCATTTCCAACGTCTGGTCTTTTTTTTTAATTGTATGTTTTGTATGTACAATTTAAAAATAATATTTTTATCAAGTTAAAATTTCATTTAAAAAATTTAATTTCACTTGATTGGCATTTTATCATTTTTACTATCTTCTATGATGGATGTTCAACCGCCATATGTATATAAATTCTTCTTTTAGAAACAATAATATTAAAACATTGTGAGTAAGTTTTTACTATTTTTACAACTGATGAAACATACTAATTAACAAAGTTTACACATGTCTTTTGCCACTGTTTGATTATTTTAAACGATAAAATAATCAGTAATTGAAAATTTTTTTAAATTCAAGTAAAATATTTATCGGTGTAAAGGGACTCGTGCAAAACATAATCGAACACAGAATCCGCCATAGCTGTCAATGTTATTAAATAGTTATGTATATTTTCTGGTAAAAATACTTCTGGTAAATTATAGGGCAAAATTGTTCACTTTATTGAAATGTATTGTCAGTAAATGTACAGAGTAATACGTCTCCACTCGTCCCACATGGTTTGATAAATCTGCATCTTGGCCTCGGTGTTCCCAAAAATACGTTTAACCCTTTGTATTAACTCAGGCCTAGGTTCAAGGATGGCTCTAGTAGGAAGCTGGCCAGCGTTGTAGTACCAAAAGTATCCGTTGTAATTACCCTTGTAGCTGTTGTGCCACAGAGTAAGGAATCTGGCATCATTGTGGGCGATCACATTTTATGTGCCTTCTTCGTCCCAACCTATGGTCATTTCAAACTTACTTAAAACATCCAAAGATTTTACCAAGAACATATCTTTGTCCAGGAAGATCCCTCCGTACTTCATCAACAACCGTACCCTTAAAATGTCGCTAGCGTGGAACACATGATACTTTTTACCAAATTTTTACCCGTAAATTTCATCCGGTAACTAGGTGGGTACGAATTCAACGATCTTCGTGAACCCTTCCGTGGAAGAATATTTTATCGGGTTTTTGTTGCTTAAAAGCTGACAATACTACAACGGAGTCCACAAAAGAAAACTCTTTCGTCTTCGGTCCGATTCTTAAGAAGTGGACGTAGTTTGGAAAGATGAAAGATTGGGCACCAGTTTCGTTGTCGAAACCTTTAAAATCATCAGGCGCTAGGGTCCACGGATCTTCACTGCAATATATTTTCAAGTGTTCAGGTGCGTGGTATGACATCAGGATGAGGACGAAGGCTCCAGTACATACAATACACCATTGTCTTCTCATGGTTCACCGTCAACTGCAACCAAATTTATTGGGGTTTTTCAAATGTCCATCCAATTTAATACCAAAACATTTTATACACTACTTATATATTGAATATATAAGTTAAAATGATTGTTTATTAATTATTTATTAGCGTTAACGTGTGTAAGAATATTATTAATATTGCATTGACTTATGTAACTTGCACATAACCTAAACCATGAAATACTCTCATGTCCATTCAGCTCTCATCACATTTTCTAAAAAGTAGAAGATTACAGATACATTCTTCTCGTAAGTAATTGGTGTCAGGGTATTTTCTGTTTTATTAATTTCAGGGCATTACACTCACATAATATATGGTAAGAAGCTTTTTTTTATATCCATACCTTTCATTAGACCATGTACAGATTGTTGTTCCCCTGTCAGTAGACCTACCATCATCCTCACTGATATTAGTACTGAAAAATGTAATTTTAAATCTGCCGTCTTATATTCCATTTCAAACACGTGGTTAGACCTATATCTTTTGAGCACTCCTTAGTAATTGCTCCAAAACTACAACTTCCCCAGCAAGAGAATTAAATTACAAGTAAAATGGTTCGAGTTGAGTGAATGTCCAAAAAAATGTATATGTTTTAGGCGTACTGCCTACGTGCACGAATATATCTATAGTAGAATTTGTTTGCACCTCATTTGTTGCCCTCATCACTCTCTGCTTCCTTCCATTCAAAGGAGATACACAACGCTTTCGGAATTTGCACCTCTACCTGGCGGCTTCGGATTATGGAGTGCGCTTTGCGAGATTACATCTCGACCTTCCGCCCTCGGTTATGGACTGTTTCGCTTCGCTCGCATAGGACAAACTCAATTTTTATGGTACTTTCAGTGTACTTTTATCTGCCAACTTAGCCACACTGTTTAGACGAGATATTGGTCAATGTTATGTCACTTTTGAACTAATAGTCTGAATACCTCATATTAAACGACGTTGAAAACAATCTTAATTCTATTTGCAGCGTGTACAGTGTCTTAGTTATTGTTATTTTAAAAATAGTAATAAATTTCAGGGTACCTTAAGAACCTTCATACCACTATGTAGAAGTGCACTAAGAAATTATTTTCAAAATGTTTATTTTAAGGATTAAAAATAGTCAAAATACGGGGTTCACTCCCAGCCCTATAAAAGTAAAAACACTTAATTGAATCAAAATCTTAGCAACACATTTCTAGGTTTGTCCTATTCTGGATTTTGTTGAATGTATTTACATTCACTACCAAAGCAACCCTTAGAAAATTTATAATCAGTTAACTACACTCGATTCCACGTTCACCGTGCAGTACAGGTATTACGGAAGAATAGACATGCTACTACCATTACAGGGAACATCACGTTTATTGCCATACGGGTTGCGTCAACTGATCGAGCGTTGCATGGGAGTTGATGTTTTTTAGTTGTTTATCTATCGCTGAGACTGTCGTATGGATAACAGGGCTTATGGGCGCTCTGTACTGCACGGTGAACGTGGAATCGAGTGTAGTAGTTCTGTGAACAGTAGACCTCTCTCGTTGAAATAACAAATGTGGTTTTGAGCTTAGGTTAAAAATAGTGTGCCAGTAAGGAAGTAAGCAGTAGGTTTAGAAAGTGAAACATTATTTTGCAATTCCCGCGATTCCGAGGTTTCTGTTCTCGTTTTGTTTTCTTTTCTTGAGCTTTAACTGCTAAAGATTTTCTTTTAGGGAACATTGTGTTTTATATATGTTAATAAAGCGTAAGGCAGCTAAAAATATCGCGTTATTGAGGGAAAACATAGAATTAAATATTTACATACTTAAATAACTAAAAATTTACAATGTATTTGCAGTTCCATATCATATTCCAATATTATAAATAATGAAAACAAACGACGTTAAAGCGTCGTGATAGTGATCTCAACCCATGTATCAACACTTCCCACTCTGCCCAACGATAATTTTTTGTATGTCCTTTGTCGCCGCGAAGTTTCATTTGTTTCATCTCATTTTGTAATTCAAATAAAGCTAGGTCAAATACTTTTATGAAATAATAATTTACAAGTAGTCTATTCAGTTCAATTCTTTGATTTATTCTCTACACTTTCTTATAACAATATGTAATTTTTTGGCAAATGATATACCGTATGCCTAAATTACTATTCAAAACAGGCCTAGTTTTGTTAGCAGTCTTTTAGTAGGAACATAAAAAACTGGTGTTTTCAAAATAAGAAATTAGAAATTAATAAATATTTTTATACAGTTCTTTTTAGAACTAAATTGCGAAATGTTTGTACATTTATGAAAAAATTACAAAACATTTTTACTACTTTTTATGTAGGCCTAAAGTTGAACTTTTTCTTTTCGTTACTGAACATGCTTGTTGCTTGTTTCTTGAGCTAATAACTTTGTTAATTTTACTTCAATAATTTTTTACTACCATATATGAATGCTTTGAACCTTTATCTACAAAAAGCTATAAAACATTTTTAAATTGGTTTAGAATAAACGTATGGTTGAAATAAACACATGGTTGAAATAAAAAAAAATTGTCTCATAAAGTTTACGATTTTCGATATAACAAACTATCTGCCCCGTGCGAATATTTCGTACTATACGTTGATTTAATTTGATTAATTTGGGTGATAGAGTACACTTGCACATAATAAGTTAGAATGTAAACAATCTATCAGCTGTCATGTTAATTAACCAGATTTTTAACATATGGCGCCTTTCATTACGAACTAAATGAACTTTCTTGTGAACGTGTTTTAATCGATTTTGTTAACGAAAAAATTTATTTTTAAGATATTTGTCTATTTTTCGTCAATAGAGGGAAACATACGCTTTAAAATTATGTTTGAATCATTCATTTTTATGAAGAATTAAGGGGGATATCGTGCTGCCACAAAAAACACCTTTGAGAAATAATATAAATCGTTACATGTTTATGGACTACAAATTACGAACAGAATAAATTAATTTAAAATCCAATTTATTGTGTCTGTTGAATAAAACATAAGCAAAAACATTACAAAATTAAAATATTTGATTAACCAAAAGCGATTGGTGTAAAGTGTAATCAAACACGGAGTCGACCACAGTCGTCAAAGTTATCGAATAGTTATATATATTAATAGGACTAATTTCGTCTGGCAACGTATACGGAGTATTGTTAATGTATCGATAATGCCTTGTTAACAAATGTACCGAGTATTGTTTCGTCCAGTTTTCCCACATTTTCTGATAAATGTTTATCCTCGGATCGCCGATTCCGAACAGAACTTTAACCCTGTGGACTAGTTCCGGTCTAACGTGAAGGTCAACTCCTGTAGGACGCTGTCCCGCATTGTAGTACCAGAAGGTTCCTACATAGTGATCTTTGTAACTATTCAGCCAAAGCTGAAGAAATCTAGCGTCCTTGTGAGCGACAAAAACTTGCGTGTCTAAATATTCTCCTTTGTCCCAAGCTAAGGTCATTTCAAACTTCCTGAAAACATCCAAAGATCGAACAAGGAATGAATCGTTGTCCACAAAGATCCCGCCGTACTTCATCAACAGACGTATCCTTAAAACATCCCCTGCGTGATACCAATGAATACAGAATACTCCAGGAAAGTAAACTCTTTCGCCTCCGGTCCGACTCTAAGGCTACGGCCTGAGTGGAGCGGGGCGTGCAGCGGGGCGGAGAGCGATCGTGGAGCGTTCAAAACAATCATGTTCTGAAGCATGAGCGCGGCCTGGAAACAGGAATTAAAAGCGGAGCGTGCAGCGTTCTTTGCAGCGTCGATGGGAGCGGCGAGCGTTCGGTTCAAACCAGTTTGTCTTTTGAAGCGTTCTGAGTATATTCTTCCAAGACCATATCGTAAAATACAGATTCGGTCGCATCCATTTTCCACATAAATCGCAAAATAAACATTTGCAAAAATAGTCTAGCTCTACCGCACGCCACAGTTGCACGCTCTTCACTGAGGCCAGTCGTTGAACTCCAGCGGAACGCCATAACAAACGCTGACCGCCACGCTGCACGCCCCGCTCCACTCATGCCATAGCCTTAGAAAGTGGACGTAGTTTGGAACGATGAAAGATTGGGCACCAGTTTCGTTGTCGAAATCTTCACTGCAATACAGTATTAAGTGTTCTGATGCGCGGTATGATATCAGGATGATTACGAAGACTCCACTAGATACAATACACCATTGTCTTCTCATGTTTCACCGTCAACTGCAACCAAATTGATTGGTTTTTTCAAATGCCCATCCAATTTAATACCAAAACATGTTATAGATTATTCAGTGAATATATAAGTTAAACCTTCTTCTTGTAAGTAATTTTAGTGGTGGTAATTCCTTGTTTTAATGATTTCAAGGCATTACAGTCACATAATACAAGTTAAGAAGCTTCCTCTTTCTGTCCATACCTTTCATATACAGTATTGGATTGTTCCCTAATCCCTTCAGGTTGAGGTCCGTCTACAGAGAGTTAGTTGTCAATCAGTCAACCGACCTTCAACTTCACTAATATAATAAGTGAATTTAAGTGATAAGTAATTTTAAAAACAATTCTACATACGCCACCTTTCTATTTCAAAATACAATCCGCTATTCATAGTTCACCATCCAGTAACCACATATATTGCTATTATTAATAATATATACTCACAATATAATTTTATCACGATTTACTCATGATATGTCTTATACTTCATATCAAGACATTTAATGCATTCTATTAAATGAAATGTGCGTTCATTTGATGAATTGATTTTGGCTAAGAAAATATGAACGAAATGAAACAAGTATAAAAAAAACTATTAACAAAACCAAAATTGTAATAAATGAATTAACTTAGCAGACGTTTTTGTAATGTTAGCAGTTTAAAAAATATTTAACATTAATATTTTGTGGCAGTAATTTTTAAAGTATACAAAAGAAGGTTCTGGTTTTTTATATAAGGATAAAAGGTTACGTAAGAAATATGTACACAAAATTTGAGGTCAATATTATTTCTATTTAGAAAGATATTAAGTGTTTAGTAACAAAAAAAGGTGGATAGTTCGAAACCAAGCATTTCCGGACCTATTTTTATAAAACCTTTTTCTTATTTTTAGTAGTAGAATCGCCGCCTAAAATATTTACGTTTCCTCGTGGGATACCTTGTACATAAAACCAAATCTAAACCAACTTAAAGTCTCCTCTTCGTATCTTATCCTAATTTACCTTCTTTTAACCCTAAGTATTATTTTAGCTGTTAACTCTCTAATAACTAACTTATTACTCTTCATTAAATTTAGCAACTTGTACTTTGTCATGTCCCTTGTTTTGTTAGATTTCATCAAATGTAGTTTATTCTTTTCAGTGCAAAAAGTTTTTAGCCCAGGTTTATTAAGGTAAATTTACATTTTCACGTTAATTTTCTAATTTTTTATATTTTATAATTTTGTTTACGATTGTTATTATTTATCTGTTTGATTCCTGTAGTTTCTTTTGTTTAGTGCAAACATAATGGCTGAACTTTAACATACAGTTTTAGTGTTTTATATTTCTTTCTATGGTAATTTTTATAATATTTATCTGCCACTTTAGTGGTTTGCCTTTATGTGAGAGAAAAGAAACTTCACTTTATATGGCCACCTTCTCCTACACAAATACACAATGATAAGCTATTTACTCTAACAAATTTAAAATTTGTGTGGGCTATTTTGCAGTGGCATTTCAATAACAGCTGATTTCATACTTCGGGACAATTTGTAATTTTAATTGTTACGTAATCTTTATTTTTACGAGTAGGCCTAGTTCTTGCTGATTTTTCTTTTAAACTTTTCCTCCTGTTACATCACAAACATTATAATTTTATTTACACATTTCATATTCTTTATCTCTTATTTTTGAGTTTATGATTAATCCTATACGTTAAAAAGAACTGGAACCACTGAGCATTAACCATACCAATGAACAAAACCGATTTCAATAATGAAATAAACATATTAAAACAAACACACAATAATTAAAAAGAAAGGAAAACAAAACAACCAACTGAAGATTAAGTTATATACTCGGAATATATTACCACGGTTTGTTAGACAACGTCACAGCGAGAATATATTCAATAAGCAGGGCACCACAAATAATTTAAGCAAAGCAGTGGGGACACATAAAAAACACAAACAGACCCACTACGCAATTGGTATTTATAAAGTCACCTCTGACGACAGCTATGAGCAATATATAAGCCAGACTGGAAAATCCTTTAAAACAAGTGAACAAGTACATTTTAAATAAGAATTTATCAAAAAAAATAAAACCTCAAAATCTGCAGAACACTTGATAGAAACAGGCCACAATTATTACACAAATATATATAGACAAGACTTTTTAAATCTTACATAAACGTTCAAAATGTCCAATAATTAAAGTTTTGAGGAATTACAAATATACAAACACACAAAAACAGATCCAACCTCTTTACTAAACGAAAAAACAATATTCCAATCAAATACCATTTTCGATACACTCGTACAGATTAACAGATAGAGCCCCTCAATCAATCCTTACCCAAGATACACAAGCAGACACACGGGTGTACAAAATACTCTAAAAAATTGCTCCAGTTTATGTGTTTTGTTGTAAATTTGTTGTGTATATGTTTCATTTCGTCACCACTAGACGCGCATTAACCAGTGGAAGATCAAAAATTGTTTAATTAAGTTTGATATTGCTTAACAAATAGGCGAAGCTACGTAACCTACCAGAAAAAAAGACCAAACAAAAGGACTGTAACCTTTATTAGACTGTAGTAATTGTAATGTACAACACTCCTGGAAATGATATGGATACACTGTTAAATTTTATAGACATAAACTTTATTTTTTACTTTTTCCAAATTTTCTTTAAATATAAACATTTGCATTTAATTTTAAAATAAATTTAATTTTAGTTATAAAAATATCTATGACGTAAAATACTTATTTGCAAAATATATAAATATATATGTAAATGGATGTGTAAATATACACATGTCGGAGTATAACTAATTTCATTACTCTGTTCAATACTTTTAAACATCTCAATTTGCTTTTCTAATTTCTTGAATTTAACCTTGTATAAATGGTTAATAAGGAAGGTACTTACAAATAATTGTTTTATTTTCAGTGTCAAATGAAAATTTCAAAGAATACTTTAAAAATCTGAACTTTCAAGTAAGTAAATTGCATTATTTCTCCCTCTGCATATGTGCTCTCTTGACAATAGTTTTCGTAATCCTCTTAACCGGGCTTATTTAACTTAAATTTATTTATACTAATAGTTCTGTGAACAGTAGACCTCGCTCGTTGAAATAACAAATGTGGTTTTGTGCTTAGGTTAAACATAGTGTGCCAGTAAGGAAGTAAGCACAAGGTTTAGCCAGTGAAACATTATTTACAATTCCCGCGATTCCGGGATTTCTAGTTCTCGTTTTTATTTCTTTTCTTGAGCTTTAACTGAGATTTAGAGGCATTGTGTTTTATTTAGGTTAATAATGCGTAAGATAGCTAAAAATATCGCGTTATAGAGGGACAAGATACAATTAAATATTTACATACTTAAATAACTCAAACTTAACAATGTATCATAAGTTAACTTAAGTTCCATATCATATTCAAATATTAGAAATAATGAAAACAAACGACGTTAAAACGTCGTGATAGTGATCTCAACCCATGTACCAACACTTCCCACGGTGTCCTACGGTCATTTTTTGTATGTCCTTTATCGCCGCGAGGTTTCATTTGTGTCATCTCATTTTGTAATTCAAGTAAAGCTAAATCAAATACTTTTATGAAATTTACAATGATAATTTACAGGTATACAGTTCAATTCTTTGATTTATCCTCTACACTTTCTTATAATAATATGTCATTTTGGGGCAAACGATATATTCCTAAATTACTATTCAAAACAGGCCTAGTTTTGTTAGCAGTCTTGTAGTAGGAACATAAAAACTGGTGTTTTCAAAATAAGAAATTTGAAATTGATAAATATTTTTATATACAATTCTATTTAGAACTAAATTACGAAACTTTTTTACATTTATGAAAAAAATTACAATAATGTTTACTACTTTTTATGTAGGCCTAAAGTTAAACATTTTCGTTTCGTTACTGAACATGATTGTTTCTTGAGCTAATAACTTTCTTAAATTTACTTCAATAATTTTTTTACTGGCATATATGAATTCTGTAAACCTTTATCTACAAAAAAGCTATGGAACACTTTTGAATTGGTTTAGAATAAACGTATAAAAACATGGTTGAAATAAAAAAACTTGGACGATGTTTAACAAATTCCAAGTTTACGGCCATTTTGTGAGCTTACCGTTAGAGATACGGAAAAAATCAAGAATACAATTTTGTTTAAAATTCTATTTGCTTCTAGCAAAATGTTATTAGTTTTTAAATTCGACTTACTGTTAAGCCACAAACTGGCTTTGGAAAAAAGCTTACACTGAGAGAAACGGTCCGGCCGCCATTTTTATTTTATTTAAGGGGTTAAAAATGAAAAATGGAAAAAACCGTATATATACATGGCTTGGCCTAGGAATAAGGAACATTCATGCAAAGAATCATCAAAATCGGTCAAGGCGTTTGGCCGTAATCGTGAGACAGACACACAGACGAAATGCCGAACTGTCGAGTTAAAACGGAGACCTCGCTTACGCTCGGTCAATAACGCCCAAAAGTGAATACCTTCAGAAAATATGATACGTAAACTTTCATCAAAGGCAATAGCCTAAAAAATGCAGTTTAACATGCCCAAATCCTGTAGTTTTCGAAAAAGAAGAAACATTCGTAATCGTACAGTATTTTACTTGTATCCCAAAAAGTACCAATCATTCTGTATAAATTATAGTATTAAAAAAACTGGGTCTATTTTTTGCAATTATGTACCAGATGTGCCTAAACTGTTCAATATATGCACGTAGGCGTCAAACTGGTTATTTTAAACTATTCTAAAATTGCCCACATGCTAATTACTGTTAATTTCTTCCTTTACGGATGTTGCGGTAAGAGTTGACAAATAGAAAATGTAACGCGTAACGTAAAATGAATTGGTTGCTATGGCAATGACAAATACAAAATACGTGTAACGAAAAGGCGTTATCGAATTGGTGCCATGGCAATGAATGTAAATACATTCAAGAAACATGTGTTTTGTTTCATCAATCTAAATTCGATTGCTTCCGTACAGCGTAGTTCAGATATTATCGTCAAGCGCTGAATTAACAAAATTAACAAGAAATGGAAAGTAATACAAACTTAGAAAAGTAAGTTAATATAATTATATATTTTGATACGAGTATTACTGTTTCCATACGTTTAATGTTATTATAATGAAGGTGTAAATAAATAAAATTAAAATAAAATATTGATTCATCAGTCTAGGCCTAACCTAAATTTATTGTGTGTATGTTGAATTTATTTTACCAGCTTTAACGCCAACATACACAGAAAATTTTAATCTTTCAATTCCCGTTTATTATTATTTTGTTTTTTATACAATCATTTACTGTTTCCATACGTTTAATGTTATTGTAATAAAGGTGTAGAATTAATTAAAACATCAAAGCTAAGATGGTAAATACAGTTAAATGTCCATTCATTGTAAATACATTCAATAAACATAAAATGTTGGTTCATCAGTCTAGGCCTAACCTAAAATTAT
>JAGFPH010001095.1:0-10509 GCA_018207615.1 Philaenus spumarius | reverse complement strand
TTGTTGTAGCGTCGCTACAATATTTATCAATAATATTCAGCTTCGTGAGATTTCCCCGGCAACGTATATATACTCCGGCGAAAGTAACAATTACCATCATGTTTGGTCCGCAAAGGGCCAAAATCAAAGCGAAACACGCGGTGGAATTTCCGAAATAACTTCTCGGCCCTCGAAAGGGCCGACAACACGTCGAAGCACTAAACGGAATTCCACAACAAATTTCTTGGCCCTCAAAAGGGCCAACAACTTCAATGCGACAACAAGCCAAATTCAACAACAAACTTTTGGGCCCTCATAAGGGTCCACATCAGTCGGCGTCTAGCGATTTTCCCGTAAATGCCTTTTACGGGAAAACTCGCCTAAATTTCCCCGGAGCTTCACTCCACAAGTCCCCGGGACGATACAACATCTGTCTGGCGAACGTAGGCACGTTCGGCCGCCAAGGACACGTCGTATATCTCCCGGCAAGCTTCAGAATCTACGTCTACTTTCCTCGGGAGTCGAGACCTCGTCTTCCGAGAAAGTCAACTAGCTTAGTTTCCCCCCCCCACAAACTTCTCAAAGGACCGTTCCGACCACTGCAGCTGTCTGGGAAGCGAACACGCTCTCCCGCCAAGGACACTACGACCTAACTGCGAACGGCTTCTTTACTTCTACCGTAAAACTTCTCCCCGCCGACAAGACCTTGTCTTACGGGAAAGTTGATCGGTGATCTCCCGCGAAACATCGATCGTTATATCTCAATAATCCCCAGTAAATTCAGTTCCCCGGTCACGTAATATATTTAGTGGCAAACGTAGAAACGTTTGCCGAACAAAAAACTAAATATATCATCGCACAAACGGCCGAAACAACGACTTCAAACTTTCTCGGCGTTCATCGCACTGCGCCCGGGAAAGTTACCATCTCCCGCGTAGCTTCTGTCGAAAATATTCTAAGTCCCCACGCGAACTTAAGAACTTGCAACCGCAAACTTAAGAACTCGCCAAGGCATTCCAAACTCTACACTGGTTCGGAACTCGGCAACTTTGCCGTTCTGTAATTCGTCGACTACGTTTCCCCTAAGTGTTACTTTTCGCACTTAGATGTTACTTTTCGCTGGAGAGCAATATATATACGGCCCGATTCGAGTCCAAAATCATCGAATCTTCGAACACCACCAGGCCAACAACAAGTTCTTCGTCTCCAGGACAAGACCACCACCTACCTTCGATCTCACCGGGACCAAGGAACCAACACCTTCAATCGAATCTTCATTCACCACCAGGCCAACAACAAGTTCTACCTTCAACCAAGCATCAATCGAACACCAGCCAAGCCAGCTTCAGCTTCCAAGCGACAAGTGAACGACTACTGAGCCAGCCTAGACTGCCAGTGTGAAGGGAAGCCGGGAAGTCTCCCGCACCGAGTGCAAAGTCCTCAGCCGAGGCATATATAGAGAGAGTTACGCCAAAGTTGTCAAGCGAACTGAGGAGGAAGTACTGCCGACTTGCTACAGGGCAAAAAGTAAATTCAATAAACGGTTATATGTTCTAATTCAATTACTGGTTCTTAATTCAAATACCATCGCTACAACATCAGCGCAACCGGACAGCAGACACTAAGAAGACCCGTTCGCGGAAAAGAGGCTAGTCCGGCTAGAACCTCCGCCGTAGCTCCGGCTACGTGACACCCGATACAAATCTACGCTCTTCAAGCTTTACACGGTCCTTCTCAGGGCCGCTGCGAACAAGGTAGTCTCACCGATCCAAGACATTGCAGTCGTCTTGGTGAACGGGTAGTGCTTCTCGGCGCTATTCAGGGCTACTGCGTTCTTAACTTCACAACGCTACGAACAACGCAACGAAACGACGCAGCGCTTCGAATACCTAGCAGGCTTCACCTGAAAAACTCCGCCCTTCTGGCCAAACTTTCAATCGCTCAGCGGCCCTTATCAGGGCCTAAGAGTAAATAATAATTCATACGAACTTTGGCCTATCTGGCACTAAATGGTCCTTGTTAGGTCCAAGTTTCAAACAGTAAAGTAAAACGCCCTTCAGGCACATTCTGTCCCACATACGGTCCTTATCAGGGCCGAGACAGAAACTAAACTTTTATTTTATTTTTTAATACTTGTTGTCTCCGAATAAATTCTAGCCGCGGTAAAATTAACTTCATTCAATCCCCGGAGCGACAACAAGTTGAGTGGCGCCCAATGCGTAGGGCTTTTTAATGAATTTCGGATGAAATTCACGGACAGCACGACCCGCTCACCGAACATCTACACACACTTCTGGGAGTGTTGAAACACCCAGTGGCGCCCATTAATTCAAACATTGAAGGAATTCGAATTCAAAGAACTAGTAATTTACGCATCGAAATTATCTTTTTTAAATCAATTTTAATAAATTCAAATATTTTTTTTTATTTTTTCTAAATTTTACTAGAATCTACAATGCCTACAACACGGCAACAAAGTCGGCAGTGCTTCGCTACCGATTGCAGCTCAAACAGCGACCATATGACTTCGTGCGTCGTCTGCAGGCATACGTTTCACAAAGTTTGCGTCGGCATGGAAGACAACGCGGTTTCGGGTACTCGCTACACATGTTCTCCGTGCGCGGAACAAGCGGGACCGTCATCACCTCGATCGCCGACGCCGTCTACAGATTCGCTTTCGACAAACGACGCACTGAAACTAGCCATCGAATTATTAAGAAGGTCAAATCAAACAACGAGCCAACAATTGCCATTGCAGACGTTCCACGGCGATGGGACCCAAGATCCGGCGACATATTTAACCTCGGCGGAAACAACGATGCGACAGAACGGAACGCCCATACATTTATACGTCGCAACGATAAAAAACGAATTGAAGGGAACGGCCCGAGAGTGGCTAGAGCAGTTCCGCGGCGTCGAACTACGGTGGGACGAGTTCAAGAGTAGATTTATAGCGAAATTCGCCTCACTAATAACGACCGCGGGACTTATGGCAGAGCTTTACGGCAAGCACCAACAAACAAACGAGCCCGTAAGCGCATTCGTGTATAGGAAGATACGGCTCTTCACTCGGTTAGCACCATACTCGTCGCCGGAAACCAACGCCGCCACCTGCGTCGAATTACTAATACCGTCAATTAAGTCGCGTCTGCGTGCCGCCAAAATCCGGGACATGGACGAACTAGTTGAGATCGCGACAACAATAGAGCGCGATCTAAGCGAGGAGATACCAAAGGGAACTGCGACCAGGGCTCAGAAGGAGCAACCAAAAGTAGAGGAGAAGTATAGACCGCCGATGATGCGGCCGCAAGGAAGATCGCTCCCGAAATGTCGTCACTGTCCAGGATACCACTGGCACGCAGACTGCCCACGAATAAATTCAAGACCAATGGCACAGAAACCAGAGCCAGCGGGAAACGACAAGAGGTCCGGACGAGCGCCCGACGTACCGACCTCCCGGAACTAAGCGGGGGCATTAATTCGACCGGAGAGGAAGTACCACGAATCCCAGTCTCGACTAACGACTGGGAAACTACAGCCCTACTGGACTCAGCAGCCAGTAGGAACTTCGTCCGGTTCGACCTACTCACGCCCCAACAAAAACAACAGTTAAAATCAGGACCGCGATACGCCCAGCTGGCTCAAAAGGATTCACGCTTAGCCATCCGAGGCCAGCTGGCTATCAGAATAGCAATAGCCCAAGAGGAAATGGAAGTGGATTTCCTAGTAGCCGACAAATTAAATGAAGGAATGCTACTGGGATACCCCTGGTTGGTAACGAACGAAGCAACGCTCGACTTCAATCGTGAATGTGTAACCTTTGGCAAGGGACGCCGAAACACCACGTATTGGACTACGAGACGACGGAATCAACCAGCGGGGAACCGATTGACTCTCCAGGACCTCCAACACAACATACCAGCAAACCATCAAAAACTTTTCGAGAACTTAATAAAAAAACACACCGCTTCATTTCACCACAACGGTCCATTGGGAAGGACAAGGTCGGCCAAACACGAAATCCAGCTCACCGACTCAACACCATTTAAACTTGCGCCGTACCGATGCACGCCCGCCAAGAGGCAAATAATTCGTGACCAAGTACGGGAAATGCTTGCGGACGGTATCGTGGAGGCGTCGACGTCGCCTTACAGCTCGCCGGTCGTTATTGTTGAGAAGAAGGACGGGAAACCGCGATTCTGCGTCGACTACCGGCGACTAAATAATATAACCAAGGACAGCGCGCACCCGATGCCGGTCATTCAAGAGGCCCTCAAAGACCTAGGAACGGCAAGGATTTTTACGACACTGGATTTAAAGAGCGGATATTGGCAAATCCCAATGGACCAGGCCTCCAAGGAATACACGGCGTTTTCCACTCCCGATGGAGGGAGCTACCAATTTACAGTCATGCCTTTCGGTTTAAAAAATGCGCCGAGCTCTTTTCAACGGCTCATGTCCCAAGATGTCCTCGCAGGCTGCGAGATGACATACTGCAAAGCCTACTTAGATGACGTCATAGTATATAGCGAGACATGGGAGGAGCACGCCGAACATTTAGAGCGCGTATTAGAGCGATTGGCAATGCACGGATTGACCTGCGCCATCGAGAAGTGCCACATAGGCAAGGAAACGCTAGATTACCTCGGCCATGTGGTCACTAGCAAAGGGAATCGACCGCAGACGAACCACTTGGAGGCCATACAAGCAGCGAAACAACCCCGGACCCGGCGAGAACTACGAAGCTTCTTAGGGCTATGTAACTGGGTGAGGGAATATATTCCACATTTTTCGACCCTCGTGACACCCATGACTAATCTTTTATCAGCGACAAAATTTAAATGGACGAAGGAAGCCGACGACTCATTTAGAAAAACCAAACTCGCCCTAAGAAGTCCTTCACCCCTAGCTCGACCGGATGACCATCTACCCTACATAGTACAAACGGACGCCAGCGGATACGGAATCGGAGCGGTACTTTACCAACAGACAACTGACGGTGAAAGGAAGACTATTTCCTGGGCAAGTGCGAAACTAAATGCTACAGAAAAGCGCTACCACAGCAATGAGCAGGAGTGCCTCGCAGTGGTATGGGCCATAAAAAGATTCAGGCCATACCTCGAAGGAAAACCCTTTACGTTAAAAACCGACAATCGCAGCCTAGTGTGGTTAGACAAAATGAGAGACACTAAGGCAAAACTCACTCGCTGGTCATTGCTGCTACAAGAGTATTCATTTACGGTAGAACACTGCCCAGGAAGCGCCAACGAATTTCCCGACGCTCTTTCGAGAAATCCAGGAGAAGAGACCGCTCCCGACGAAGTACATGATTTTGCACGAATGCTACCACCAACGAGCAAGCAACAAATAATCACCGAAGATCCGCTGGCCAACGTCACCATGCCACACACAATCCACGACGAAGTCAGAGAAGGCCAACACGACGACCCCGCCATCGCAAGTCTGGCAAGAAAGTGGGAACATCTACGAAACAAGCAGAACCGCACGCCGAAGGAAGAACACTTCTACCAGGACCACCGACAGGACAATACCGGTGCCTGGCAACACAACTCCCACGGCAAGTGGACCACCCTGGTCCCCAACCTGCTCAAACCTAGAATTCTCACTAACTTCCACGATGAGCCTACAGCCGGTCACCCGGGCCGCGACGAGACGCTCCGAGCTATTTCCCGGTATTATTCTTGGTCGGGAATACGTAAAGACGTCGATCGCTTCGTTCGGAACTGCCTTCTCTGCTCCGCCATCAAAAGCAGCCGCCGCCACAACCCCGATCGTCTCCGTCCGCATCAACCTACCGCACCATTCGACACGTTAGGAATCGATCTGATGGGGCCGTATCCGCAATCCCCGAAGAAGAAACGTTTCATTCTGGTGATAACCGATCTTTTCACCAGATGGACAGAAGCCTTCGCCATGTCATCGTCCGAAACAGTCAACATCACGCGCGTCCTCAACACCGAGTTTTTTCCACGATGGGGGTATCCGCGCGCGATACTCTCAGATATCGGTCCGCAATTCCAAAGCCTCGCCTGGCAACGTTTCTGCTATCACCTGCACATTCTTCACTGGACTACCGCCGTATACCATCCGCGGGCGAATCCTACCGAACGACGAAACCAATGTTTGAAGGTCGGTCTTCGTCTACACCTTCACGGCGACGACCACACTCGGTGGGATAAACATCTTCCCGCGGTATTATTCAATTTACGGACTAGAAAGAATGCGGCAATCGGGATCTCCCCTAGCGAAGCGTTGCTAGGGCACAACCTCAAGCGTCCCGGAGAATGGAAGACGCCGTCACAAACCGAACCGACCCGGCAACAACTACGTAGCTCCGCAATCCGCCAGCAACGCAACTACCAAACGAAGTACGGACAAGTCACTCCACTGGAAAACCGCAAATTTCAACCAGGAGATTTAGTTATGCGCCGATCGCACCCTTTGTCTCGCGCGCATGACAACTTTCACGCCGGTTTCGCTCCAAAGTGGGACGGCCCATTTCCAGTGGAGACGCACGCTGGCGGTAACACGTACTGGGTACGGCAGCACGACGGCCTCACCAAAATCCATTCAGACGATCTGCGCCCAGCACCCGCTGACCAGATGGACCAACCCGAGGACCAACCCCATCCAGGCGGACGATGACCACACCACCCATTCCCGGACCAACCAGCACGACATCGCCATCCATTCCCAGGAACAACCATCACGCCATCGCCATCCATTCCCAGGAACAACCATCACGCCATCGCCATCCATTCCCAGGAACAACCATCACGACATCGCCCTAACCTAGTCCCCCAGCAGATGACATCGCCCTCCCACTTCGCCATTCGACTACATGGAAACTCCAGTGTGTGTGGGAAGTGTCATCCCAAAACAACAGTGATGTGTTTGTTCAACGATTAACGTCAATGAAAAGCGCCATGCTAGCCTCCCCCTTCAAATTTTAAAATTTTAATGTTTTCATTTTTCTCCTTCAGAGACCTATGTAAACTTGCTCCCCGGTAATTAAATGTGCATGGCCACCCCTGTGCTGTGTTGTCCCTTTTTATACGCGAACAAACTATACGAACAATGAGCCGTCCAAGCATGACCCAATAATTTCCAAATATATTTATGTGTTTTTTTTCCTTTTCATTCCCCCCCAAACTTGCATAACTTGTAATCTTAAAATCATTTAGCTGGACGGACTCGACGTAAAAGCTCACGTATAAATTTCCCCAATTCCCCAATTACATGGACCCAGGACAATTAGACTATTTGATAATAAAAAGGGCCATGCATTCTATTTCATTTCATTGTTGTATTTTATTTCATGTTTGTATGTTTTTATGTTTAGTATGTCTTGGTGAACGGGTAGTGCTTCTCGGCGCTATTCAGGGCTACTGCGTTCTTAACTTCACAACGCAACGAAACGACGCAGCGCTTCGAATACCTAGCAGGCTTCACCTGAAAAACTCCGCCCTTCTGGCCAAACTTTCAATCGCTCAGCGGCCCTTATCAGGGCCTAAGAGTAAATAATAATTCATACGAACTTTGGCCTATCTGGCACTAAATGGTCCTTGTTAGGTCCAAGTTTCAAACAGTAAAGTAAAACGCCCTTCAGGCACATTCTGTCCCACATACGGTCCTTATCAGGGCCGAGACAGAAACTAAACTTTTATTTTATTTTTTAATACTTGTTGTCTCCGAATAAATTCTAGCCGCGGTAAAATTAACTTCATTCAATCCCCGGAGCGACAACAAGTTATTGTCTGTATGTTGCCGTTAAGGCAAGTAAAATAAATTAAACATACACACATAATTTTAATTAAAATTTGTTTATTACCTACCTTATATGGTCCGTCACAATCCTTGTTTGTTTTTATATTACCGGTTTCGACATTGCTATGATGTCATCGTCAGATATTTAATAATAATAAATACACAGTCATAATAAATAAATACACGTAACACACACTATAAAAACACTTAAACAAAAACACTATACAAGTTTTTTTAAATTGACACAGAAAAAGGTGATCACCAGGCATGGTTCACTGTGGAAGTCAAGTGCACACTGCTAAAGAAGGTGGTCTCCACTCATAATGTTTGTGTTCAATGAGTCAACATGATCCACTGATGTTTGAATAGATATAATTGTGTTGAATATGACATTTGAACTATGGTGTATTTTATCATTTAAAAGAAGGTCTTGTTGTGATTTTGTGGCCTTATATATTTCAAAACAATAACTTAATGCTGACAAAAGCAGACAAAGGCAAATCGGTAGTAATTTTACACCAGGTTAGGCCTAGACTGATGAACCAACATTTTATGTTTATTAAATGTAGTTCTATTTACAATGAATGGACATTTAGCATCTTAGCATTGATGTTATATTTAATTACAAACCTATATTATAATAACATTAAACGTATGGAAACAGTAAATCTATATATATATAAAAGCCAAATACCACTCACTCACTCACTGACTCATCACGAAATTTTAAACTACTGAACGGATTGGAACGAAATTTGGTATGTAGCTTCCTCTAAGGCCATAGGTGCTCACTAAGAAAGCGTTTTAAAAAATTCGAAATCTTAGGGGGGGTTCGGGGGGGCCAAAGTTACTAAATCACGATTTCTCCAAAACTACCAAACGGATCGGAACGAAATTTGGTATATAGCTTCCTCTAGGGCCAAAGGTGCTAACTAAAAAAGGTTTGAAAAACATTCGAAATTTTAGGGGGGTTTGGGGGGGACAAATTTACTAAATCACGATTTCTCTAAAACTACTGAACGGATTGGTATGTAGCTTCATCTAGGGCCGTTGGTGCTGGCTAAGAAAGGGTTTCAAAAAATTTTAAATTTGAGGGGGTTTGGGGTTAAAGTTAAATCACGATTTATCTAAAACTACTGAACAGATTGGAATGAAATTTGCTATGTACCTTCCTCTCGGGCCATAGAAGCTCGCTAAAAAATGGTTTTAAAAAAATTGAAATTTTAATGGGTTTGGGGGGGTCAAAGTTACTAAAAATCCCCATAAAAATACATAGTATAATATATTTATTGATATATTGTGTTGGTTAAAATTCATTTGACTTTGATTTCTCTATCAATCCATGCAAATTCGAATCGGGGCATCTATCTATATACTGTATTTATCATCATATCTAACGAACGACTTGTCTAAACATGGTGAAACCTCAAACAATATATACTATTTATGAGATAGATATTCCAATTAAACAAAATATTGTACGGTTATAAGTCTTACGAAATTTTTTTGAAGGGTTTGAAATATTGGTAAGTTGGATTTTTTATTTTGTTGCTTACAGACTGATCATGATTTCTTAAAATGTATATAACCTTAAAACAACAAACCTGGGGCAAATAACTGTACCTCGCTCCTCCCGCCCCTCCCTCACTTTCACTTTCCTTCTCACTGACTACAAGGCACTTCATTGGGCTTATCATTTTGATGTTCTCATTCCTCTAATCCTTCCATTCCTGATACTCCCGTTCCTTCTTAAATTGCGGAGTATAATATTGGGGAAATTGGGCAGCTTTCAGACAATGATCTCCAAAACTCTCAGCCTCAGTTTCCGTCGATAGAACCGTGTTTTTCATCTGATACTGTTGAGTCAGATCATTGTTCCATTGTTCAAACCACCCAGAAACGTGGGGAAAACGTTTTTCTAATACTAATCGTGCTAAAGCACATAGGGAGTCTGTCAAAAGATACAATGCAAAAACTCCCGCCGTAAATCGCGAGGCTGTCAAAAGATACAATAAAAAAATCCTGCCGTGCATCGTGAGGCTACCAAAAAGTACAGTCAACAAAATCCCCAGGTCAAAATTACTGCCGTTCAAAAATACAGTTCTAAAAAATGTCACATGAAGTTGCTTCCATGGTCTGAAAAATCAATGTCAGGGTTTCACTACAACTGCAACACCGATTATCACAAAGACAAAACAGTAGAACTGGTACTATGACGACATGTAAATGGTGTACAGCTATGAAGTGGTATAAATGACATGGTTTAGAACCTACTATTCATATCCTTATGACACACAAAATTACCATAATTTGTCGCATTTATTACACCAAAATAATTATGCAATAGCGAAGCATTGCTTAGTCAGCTAGTACTTGTATAAAAAACAAACTAATAATAAACTGCAATTGAAAGATTAAAATTATATCATTAGTATAATATGTATCTTATTATAGTAACAAAAAGCCAATAACTACCATGATACAATATGATGACAAAACTAAATAAACGGTATCAGTTAACTGACACAAACTTTCTCCCAACTTACTGTAGTCAAAATAATATTGTTTTCAATCATTTTATTCATTACTTTTTAGAACAAAACAAAAAACTAATATTCTACCTACGTCAATCGTATAAAAAAATTATTGCCCTAGGCGGGATTCGATCGCGCGACCTTTGAATTACTGGCCGTGATCGCTACCATGGTGCTACCCCGTGCGGCCGCCGCCGCGATGCTAGAT
>JAGFPH010001094.1:317016-340442 GCA_018207615.1 Philaenus spumarius | reverse complement strand
AAACAAAAGAGGTCACTGGCTGTAAAATTAAAAGTATGGTATTTTATTTTATACAAAGCTGAACACGATAGGCTAATACTACTTTGAATGTTGTTTGATACAAAAACTTAAAGCTATGTTATTTTAACATACTTTTTAGGCATACTATATTTTGAGGTAAATGCATTTAATAACTTTTGAACCAAATTGGTCTGGGAATAAAGGTGATTATTTGGCACTGAAAAGTGATTTTAGAATAAAAGTTTTTCATGTAAGCCTATGTATTTAAAAGCTGTGACACAAATTCGTCAAAACTAAATTGATTTAACTGCTGGTGTGTTTCAGGTTGAAGTACTTGTCTATATTGAAAAATTGGAGGTTTTGGGAAACTACACTTTAGCGACATGGATTTCAAAAAGCAAAGGAGGATGCAACATCACTTTATCTGATGTATATATTGAAGGAATAGCCAAACTCGAAGTTGCTCGACTGGGAAATCTAGAAGCCAGTGATATAAATATGGATATAGTTGTTCACAGCATTTCACTAGATTTCCAAAACCTTGGTTTCCTAGCATCAATCTTCCAAGGTGCTGTTAATACAATTGGTCCTTTTATTTTGGATTCCATTAAACCTTTTATACTTGGTGTTATTAACAAAGACATTCGCCAAAATGTCAATAAAAATTTAAGAAGTTACAGTAAAACCTTTCCTAATTCTGTACCACCAGTAGATATTGCTATTGCAGAGGGAAGAAAGATGGTTAGAAACATGGGTTTTGATCCTTTTGTAATTGATGATTATCATTATAATGCAGGTATTTTTAGTTTAGATGTGACAAATATGTGGATTAAAGGTGTAGCTTCTTTTTATCGAATTGGAAACTTGACTATTTTAATAGAAAATAATACTTTACATGTGGGAGTAGAAGTGGGTACCCAGCAATTAATGGGAAACTGCCAATGGGAAGCTTCTTCAACAAGTTGGCTTTCAAAAACTGGTAAAAATTCTTTTACAGTTGAGTATATTAATGTTAAAAGCAAACTGAACCAATCATTGGACATTCGAAAGCGACCTATCCTGCATGACCTCCAATTGGAACTGGGAAATATTCAACTTCGGGCAGACGGTACAGGTACTTTGGACTACTTGCTTGAAGCTGCTATCAACATTTTGCCAAATATCCTTAGATATCAAATCATAGATGCTATTGAAGAACCACTCAAAAGAAAAGTTCAAGATATCCTGGATAGTTATGATTTTGAGCATATGATAGAAGAAAAATTACCTGAATTTGATAATTTGCAAAGTGAAATTAAAGTTAATTTTGAGTCAGAAAAAGATTTTGTAAAACAACTAGCAGAAGAAGGTATACATGTAGATGAATCTAAACTTGACAATGATGACATTTTCAACTAAAAAACCAGGTTTTTGGATTCATGTTTTCAAGAAGGAAATAAAATTATACAACTAATGATTAAATACAAATTATTTATTTCTGAATGTTATAGAAAAATTATTTTACTATAGCTAAATATTCTTTAAAAATGCTTTTTTTACTTGTGATTAAAAACTTACATAATGGACAGGTCATAAAAAACAAAAATCTATATTACATATACCCGTCATTTATCAATAAAACTAAACAATTAACCAAATTGTTTCATTTCTGGGTTCACAGAACAAGTAAACATTGTATATTTATGATAAAATTAGTTGTAGCAGTTATCTGCTTTCCCACTGACCCCATTTTTTAACTTTGTATGTTATCTATACTCCTCCAGAATTCATGGTAGACAAATCTACTCCCAATCTCCTTGAATATTCACTAGCAAACCAAAATTAGAAGTTAATTAACTTCTAGTTAGTTATAATACCATATCTATAAAGAGATGCAGAATAAGTAGTTTTCAAGTAAATATTATGAAGATATCTATTTTTGCATTCATAAGTTTTCATTACAGTATATAATGTATATATTTCTAACATACAAATAAGTAAAGCTCAGGAAAATATTTTTTTTAAATAACAATATGTGACAAAATTACTGATCATAGTTAAGAATTCCATTAAATATTACTATTTTACAAATGTACAGTACTTAATAAAGAGAAAATATATTTGAAGCAATCATAAAATTAAGTGAGTCTATACAACTAGTTTCTGTGGCCGCAGATGTAATCTGTCTATAATACTTTGTGGCATACAATATGTAGGATTTACTTCTTTGATGTCAGTATTACCAAGGAGACTTAAAGCTGCTACACCAAACAGTGTATGAAAAGGATCAGGCAAATCCCCTGGCCGGTCACTAAAACCACCTGTCTCACTATCCTGTAAAAAAAGTCACAAATTGACTACAATTTTCAAAGTTTCATCAAACTTAATTTAAAACATACTGGATAGAATAATTTATTTATAATTTACGGTGTTAAATAGGTTTAATTGTGAATGTGTCAGTCAAAGGTGAATTTCTCAAGAACGTATGAAGTAAAAGAGTAAAATATAGTATATTAACCCCATTGATAATCCAATAATGAAATCTCTATTTTACTATAAATTTTGGAGAAACAAAGCTTGGTACCAAAAAATTTACTTACATATTTTATAATAATGTCATACGAAAGTTAATTTAAAAGTGCTTTAGTTAAGAATGTGAAAACTGTATTTTTTTATAAGTAGGTCATGCGGGTTTTCAAGATGTTGCTCAAAAAGCTATTAACCTCTTCTATTCCCGAAAGTACTATAGGTCGTGCCATCCTAACTTAAGGCAGCAAAACCGGTGGCTAATGACTTGACAGGGCAGTTTCCAAACATTTTTTTGTGAATAAAAAACCTATTGGGAGGATTCTATTCTATAAAATAAAAATTTACCATCAAAGTTAAGATGTAAATTTTAAAACCGTATACACACCAAATTAGGATTTCATAGCTATTTTAGATTTAACAAAATTATAAGTTGTTGATACGTTTGTGTATCGAATACTAGCTTAAATATGTGGAATCGTCTGATTAATTTCATTGGGTTATGTAATTTGTTTGTGTTATCATAAGTAATAAGAGTACTCGTTCAAAAGATTGATTTTTTAAGAAACCTTAAGTGTTCTCGTTTATCTACGTTAGGGTATTCAAACGGCAGTTATTTTGTATAAAAATCGATCCCTCTCACAGTATTTTTTGGTTCTGACGACATTAGGCCAAATCTTTATTGGGTTGAAATATTGGAATATTTCACATTGGGAAATTGAATTATCCTATGCCCAGACATTGTGAGGACAAATTATTAATTTAAATTAAAGACCATTAAATCATATATAGCTTTTGTACTTGACTTTCCTTTTCTAAAGCAATATTGGACACTATAAAGGACATTGGATTTGTTTACAAATTTAAGTAGCTGTGTTAAGAAAAGTTTATCAAAGTTTGGGAGGATATTCGTAGATTTTTAAAAAAATTATTATTTTTAAGATATTTTCAGCCATGTAAAATATTGTCGATAATTTTAATAGGCCCAGCAAAAATTTGAACAAAAACAAAAGCAAACCAAATATTTTACTAAGCAACTTCCAGCTTGTGTAATGCATTACAAATTATGAACTAAATACTAAAACACTTTCACTTAATATAATAATACCAAATCACAAACGTATCAAAAATAATGTAAAAGTAGCCTACCAATAACCCAACTTTTTGGAACCAATATTCTTAAATAGCCTAGCCTACGATGTAATAGAAAAATGCAAATAGCTACAGAAATTTCAAAAATCAAGCAGACGTAATGACAATACTGTACCTAGATGTTAAATTGTAACGTGCTGGCGGCTCACTGTTACAATCAGGTCCCAGTTCGGGCGCCATTTTGTAACGTGCTGTGCTTACACAAGCCGTTTACAAACAAATTTATTAATAAAAAATAAAAAAAAATAAAATAATTAATTTTGACAAGTTTTTTCTAAGTTAATTTTAATAAAAAAAAATAACCTTTACTGTGTAACAATTATTTGTAATATCCTACCTTCATTCCATATACTTTACTTTATTTATTAATTATCAATTCAAAATATTACAACACATTACTCCCTTAATCATAACAAAAACAAACAAACATAACCCCAAAATTGAAAACGGGTTATGTTATAGTCAGATCTGTGTTTATCACAGATGACTACTAAATCTCTGTTACGCATTAATCTATTACATCTGTGCGTACAGTTGATAGCTACAGGACAGATCATCTTAGAAGCACGACATCTATGTTTCTACACACAGAGTTCACACCGCCAAAACGTACTGTTCACACTCTCAACCGTCGCCATTTTGTATCACTTATAAACTACACTGAAATTAATTTTCTAATTTACAAGGTTCGATTTACCATAAACTACTTCTGGGAAGGAAAGGACTCAAATTAAGAAAGCATAGTAGTTGGCATTAATCTTTTAATGCCTCATTTCAGTTTTTTAGAACACACAAATAAATCAAAAAGATATATTGGCAAATCATAACCACGCTTATCAAACTCAGACACTCAAGCATACATACTAATTATTAATCATTTCATTCTAAATCTATAGCAACTTATATTATTAAAATATTCAAATGCAGACTTATTTAAACTTAAAATTATTACTTACGTATTCTTTATTTTTATAGTGCACTTTTAAATTATTAAAAAAGGAAAACTTACAAAATCTTTGAAATGAATTTAAAACAACCCCATTATATTTTTAGTTCGTAGCACTCTAGCCTCGTCGTATTTGATTCACTTAGACACTAGTTGAAAAGTTTTTTATGCGAAACATATTCAAACTATACCGACGCCATTATTCAAAATTTTCAAAGTTAGTTTTCTCGTACCACATTACGCACAAATTTACGCCGTCTTACAAATAAGTGCACGGCACTGTCTCTACATTGTTTAACGGTAATTAGACCTCAATTACCGCTAAACACCACATTGTGAATACCTTTCACAAGACCACCTGCAAACAGGTCCTCACTCTACCAAGTCTACTGCACGATTAAGAACAAAGCTTTTACTTATTGGGCGTCCTTTTCCTGTATGTGACGTCATATCGCGTGATAAAGCCAGGGGACCGCAAATATGTCTCCCTACGTCGACTCATGATTAGTACCAACATCTCAGACCAAAATTCTGTCCTTGTTTGTCACAGCATCACAGATGCAATCATGCATACTACCAACATAATATAAATCAAAATCTGTTCTTTGAATGTCTACAACTATCTTTTCAATGTTCATAACTATGGGCTAGAAATTTAGTGAATCACTTCTTCAATTTACTTTAACACCGTTCGATGTTTTGTATTTTGATCATTTTGAAATACAACTGAATAAATTAAATAAGATTGAACCCAAATTGAAATAAGATATTAAGAAAGACTTTTATTTTATGTTATTTATTAGAAACGTCTGCATTTTCCCTTTGAATTTCTATGTTTTTTATTTTTTATGAAAATACTAATTCCTTTAAAATAGGCTAAATGTCCAAAATTTACATTGTGACCCACTTTACGTTATACCCTTATTTAAATGATTTAAATCCCTGAAACTCACATATATTACAAAATTCAATACAACCAATGTATATTTGTAAACTAGATAAGTAATTCAGAACCAACCTACGGTAAAGACATTTGTAACCTAACCGAATGTAACCTCCAACCAAAACAATGCATAATGAAATATTATTTCGAAACAAAAAACACCACAACACATTCACATATTTATTTATCAATCACAAGTAAATTCACGAATAGCCACATGTTATTAACAACATAGCATCAACAGAAACAATTCAAAATTCCATTTGTAGATATCGAATAGACTGAAACAACCGATCGCAAATTAAAAATAAACTTTACTAGCTTGAACCGCTGATCACATAACCAAAATACATTAGAATAAACGTTTAGCGTATGTAAATTAAATTGTAAGCCCTGAATAATTATATAAAGTGTAATTTCTATTGTTATTTAAAGAATCCATTGAACCCTGATCTATATTTGGTTACAAATATTAAAATTAGTGAAGATCAGCTGTGTGAATGTAAACTAACTAATCAGAAGTCAGTTTATTTTGTCACGGTAAAATCATTACGATAAGTAATATTGTATCTAGAAACTAGAACAGTAGAATCAAAATGAATTTATTATGCAAGAATAATTATAAAAACTTCCAAAACAAGTGAATACCGATACGATACAACACGCACTATATTTGTTACACCAAGCAAGACGACAAACGCCTGCAATCCAACAACAAGGCCTACTCCGATGATACCACCAGATATTCGTACACCGTCGACTAATTAAGCATCTAAAGTACATACAAAATTTTACACGGAAGGAAGTGAACCCCTTAGCTTCAAGAGCGCCATCAAGCCAAAAGTGGAGTCGTTTTTAAAAAGTAGTAGTAGAGAAGCCATTGCCCAGTGAAGTTGTCTAATAATACAGTGCTAATTTTCGAAAGTTTTAAAGTACTAATCATAAACTCAGTGAAAATATTTGCATAGAGATTGGTAGACTCTATTACAGTTATACTTTAATAAACAATTTGACCACTTAATGGACAGAAACAATTAAATAGTGCAACTTAACATTTTAAAGAAATTCATTTAGAAAACAGAAACATTCTATTAAACTTGAACTGTTCTATGATTTTCATAATAAGAGTAAACTTTAATTTCATATGCGTGTAATAAGAAGAAAGGTACATTCAGCACCAGCAGAGTGCCTACCCCAAGACAAATTAAGTTCAAATTAATCAAAAATAGACTTTTAAAGATATTTAAATTTTGCATTACAAATGAGCTAAGCCAAGAATACATAAAGACTTTATCAATGCAAATCGAATTAGAAAATTAATATAATATGTAATATTGATGCTACAAAATTTCAATAAATACGTTCATGATAATGTTGACCTTAAACTTGTGTGTTTGAGTAATTATTTCTATGTTGATGCTTTAGATGTTAACAAGTAAAGATATTTTTAGTTAAATTATAATTTTGGCTTCCACAACGTGGACTTTTAAGAAGTTATTATAAATGTGATTTTTAAATTATTTAAATGTTTGTGAATTTTGTGTTAAGTGTTAAGTGTTCCATGACAACGGAGGATTTCCTCCAAACCACTTGATAATGGCTGAATAGCCGAAACGGCCGTCGTGTACAATATGACAAATTTGACTACTGGCGACGGAAAATTGTTCAAATTATATTGATTTAAGAAGTTATATGATAATTTTAACGCCCAACTTTGGGGCATTTCATAAATAAAAATAAAAGATGTTTTATATTAATTTATGAATTTTAACAAAGTTACCTGACATGCTAGGATAAACTGTTGTAAAGATTCCTTGTGAACCCAATGAAGTCTTCCAAGCATTGTTAGTGAAGCTAACACCCACCAAGAATAACAAACATCAGGTAATTTCTCTGGGCGTCCATTGAGCCCACCAGATGGAAGCTGTCTTTCACTAAGCCACCAACCCAGTAAGTCTCCATCTATGTCCTCCAAGTGTCCTTAATAAATAAGCGATCCATTATCAACTTTGAAATTAGCGTAACTCAAGTGAAATGAAAATGTGCTGATTTCTATGATATTTAAGTTTTTCTGTTTATTATTATTAATTATTTCTTAGGTTGTTATTATTATAAGTCGATTAGTTAAAAACATTTTTCCCGCCATCATAATAACTACCTCATCAACCATATTTTACATCTTTATACATCTTTCCAAATTTCACACATTAATCTGATTTATTGGTTATCCAAATTTTATAACAACTATTTATAGGAACTAATAATCAGACCTCAAACGATAGACTTGAAGGAACGGTCAAATATGTACACAAGGAAAGATTAAATAAGTTATAATTGGTTATTTGATTGCCAATGTAAATAGTCTACAAATTCTTTTGATATCGCAGTACAATTGATTATTACAATAAGGATGGAATAAAGTTTGATATTTAATTTGGTCATTTAAAGGATGATCATGAACTGAAGTAATGTTGAAATAAGTTGAACCACAACGGAAGTAATTTTTCTATTTTTTCTTAAGGAAATTGTACTTTCATAATATTTACACTGCACATTTGATTATATGTATATATTGATTTACTTATTACTACAATATTGGAAATGGTATAAATGCTAAATGGATATACAGTCAACTCCCGATTAAACGGGATCGGTTTATACGGGTTGCGGCTCAACCGGGCCGAGAGAAGAGAGAGGTGGTGGGGCGAGAAGTATTGCGGGTGACAGGAGGGCGGGCGGCCTTGTAGCAAACGAATAATGACTAACACGAAACTGATGCTACTGCAATCACGAGTAGCATCTATTCACGTTTTTTTAGAGAATAGAGTAGTAGCAGTTATAATTCAGTCAAGGCGATGCATTATTACGTGACAAGCTCGTGTTACGAAAAATAAGATCCACAATTTTGAAAAAGGAAGTAAACGCGAAAAAACAAAAAACTCTGACGGACTTTTTAATCGTTGTTGAACATTCTGTACTATTTTAATCGTGTTTGAACATTGTAAATAATATATTGCTGTACTGCTATTTCAATCTCAGGGTGGCTAGTGATAAGACCTTTTGAAATTCCCTGACTTTTCCCTGACATTTCCCTGACTAAATAACTTTTTCCCTGACTAATCTTAGAAAAAGCACAAACAAAACCATGCTAATTTTACTTTTAGTAAATCAATCAAATTATTTTGGTAAGTAAATCAATTTTTATGGAATTAATTCAATATTTAAATAAACACGGTAATATTATAATAGTTAAATATTTAATACTATCTATGTTACTGTACCAACCACCAGCAGTTGCAAATTACACATTTATGACTATAAATATTAAATTAAACAATGAATTAGTCAAATTATATTTTATTATATTATAACAAAAGAAATAACTAACTGGTTTTTGTAATCTAACTACCGGTTACTGATTTGCATTAAATATTTAATTAATTGATACGAAAATAACTAAATTCAAAAACATTTAATAATAAAACTAACATTTTAGAAACTGCATGTTAGAGAAAGGTTTCAAGGTCATAACACGGTAAGTCCATTAAAACAAGCTGCCACAATCACTCCCGTAACTTGCCAATATTGGGTTTTATGTATCAGAATATGTAGTTTTCTTATTGTTTAAAGTAGAAGTTCATCTTATCTTTAATGTTTATTTTCTCAATTAAAAATTGAATTAATCTATGATTTTAAATAGTTATTTTTAACTATTTTCCTTAGAAATGTTATTTTTTCATGACCTTAACCAAAATTCCCTGACTTTTCCCTGATTTTTCCAGAAAAGTAAAATTCCCTGACTTTTCCAGGTTTTCCCTGTTGCTAGCCACACTGAATCTAAATAATGCTGTTTTTAGTTTTTTTATACGTTTTAGGAGTGATTAAAGGGACAGTATATCCATTATGTTTATAATTCTTGCATAATACCTTGTATTTGGGCCCTATACTATAACAAATTGCTTTAACCGGGATTTCACACTATCCGTGATGGTCTTGCCGGTAATTATCCCGGATAATCGGGAGTTGACTGTAGATATAATTTGTTGAAATGGTTATTAGCTGATATTTTCTAAATAGAGTATTAGATAAATAAACCCAATAAAATGACAAGTTTATCTGTAATATTAATAAAAGCTGCAGAGCAAATTATATTTTTAGTTTAAACAGTTTTCTTATATTCAATTCAATTTAATTAATTGTATTTGCTTATAATAACAGTACAAAAAAATACATATTTTTAAATACAAGGAAATGTGCCCACATAGGCATTAGCCTGTGCGTGGGCACGAGTCGCATCTGAATATCCACAACAAGGAAAACATATTTTAGGCTTACTCTACATTTGAAATTTGCAATTTAAATACAATATAGGTTGAGCGGGAAGTGCCAAACGGAGGTATTCAAGTCAATATCAGACCAGAACCCGGGTCAACAAATTAATGCACTGAGTATTTACAATATTTAGTGAGCGAGATAGGGTATGATATTATCTCTGCATGATTAATACGGTTAATATGGATGGTTGTATGGCTACCTGCACCTATTAAGAGGGGTTTGACATTTTTTGCAGTCCCATTTTTTTATGGAGGTAAAAATTTCACATTGTTTTATTCTTTCTTTTAAGGGAGGCAAATCTTGAGGGTTATCATCGCTAATAGTAATCTCTTCAAAAACTAGTTAATAAAATTTTTAAATTCACGTTATTTATTTAGTGCTCTATCGAGATGTTTTTGTTATGTTTTACTGTTAGAGTTTTTCTATATTGGTGTTTTAATTTATACTCAAAGTTTACAGTTGTTATTCGATATTGATTAGTTTTAAGTCTATGGTGCTATTCCAATTTGTTCTTCTTGTGAATTAATTGTAGGATTTGAAATAATCATTTCAATTGAAATTTATGTTTAGCTGTAGCTTTCACGGTCGGCTCTATCTGTCGGCCATGTTGGCTGACACTCCATAAGACCAATGTTAAATTAAAATCCGAATTTTTCCTTTATTTTTGATCGGAAAATTATAAACAATATGTCATTTTAAAGCTATGGTGAATATGCATGCAAATGGCTTTTTAAAAGTTAACAAAAATATTTTGTTTAGTATTTATTTACAATTTAAAACATTGATTTTTAATATTTTTTTATGTTGTCACTATTAATTATATAGCGAAAAACTGCCAAGCCATTCGCCTGAAGAATTTCGTCCCAAGAGTTTGGTATTTTTTTAAAAACGCTATTTGAATAATTGCGGGTTTTAAATGGATTTAGGATGAGCAATGTCCGCGTAACCTACCGCCGCTATAGGGAGTCGCAGGTTGTTTTCTGTTTCACTAGAGCCGACCCTTAGTAAGTTGTTATTAGTTTTTCCAAACTTAATTTTTGTTAACTAGTTTTAATTAAAGTTATAATTTGTTTTGGAGTTATATTACGCTCAGGAGCGTTGTATCGCCATATTGAAACAGGTAACAATGTCTTAACCTGTTTTTCGCTTTAAAACAATTCTTAGATTACATTGTATGGAATATAGTAGCAAAATAAACCCTAAAAATGATATAATTAGATCAATTATATATGCAAACAAATTACCTGTAACTGAAAGAAATCCAACACAGCAATATATAAGTCCAGCATGACTTTCAGAACCAGGCCTAGAACCAAATCCTCCATCAAAGTTACGGCAAGATAAGACGAACTCAACTGCCTTGTCCAAATTTATAGCATCAAGCTTTCCCTAATTATTACCAATTATGATTAGTGATTGGTCAGTACATATTACAATACACATAAGTTGTTTCATACATATCAATTTTATTTTTATTAATTTATCATTTTATAAACTATAGTTTAAAATTGTTCTAATGGAAAATTATTAAAACTTCAACTTTATAAGTAGCCATTTTTAAATTCTCTGATTAAAAAATAATTATTTATCAAATCATTTTGGTCTGATTTTTATTAATCAGAAACATGGACTCTACCAGACTTTTATTCACATTAAATGCCAGTCATGGAGAAAATTAATTTAGATCTTCTCAAAAGAGCTATATTAGTTTTAATTAAATTATGTAAAATGTATACTTAGTTACCAAGCGCCCTAAATAACACTGATTTCATAAAATAAAATCTTGTATAACAGCATAACCTCAAACCTGATTTTGTGTTCTTTTATTAACAAATTTGAACTAGAATGGTTTTATTTGGTAACAAACACTGTGTTTTGTTTGGATTATTACATTAAACCTCTTTTTATTTTATTAATTCATCTCACAAAGAAACAACTATTCTGTGCACACAGAATCATGCAGAAATAACAACAATTTAAAAAAAAAACTAATAAAACAAATATCATATATCTTAAATCATAATTTATAAGCTGAAAGAACATTGTTTAGAAATCTGTCACTACAAGTTCATTAAAGCTTGGTTGCAGAAAGTTGAATAACATGACGACAGAAACTACTGTAATAAATTGCATTTCCCTCAAAAAAAGTTACAGTTTGCAGTGCAAATGACTGACTTGAATTTGATGAGGGGCTATTTTCCAGGCAGTAATGAAATCCCTGTTTTTAACAGAATCTGATAAATGAATATGAGCTTCGTTACTTGACAAAATAGTTTAATTAAATGAAACATTTTCATAAATAGCCTGACATGAAGGTTTATTAATCAGAATTGTAATGTTATATAAGTAAAATACAGGTTGAAAATCTGCTTACACTCTTATTAGAAAGCCTTGAATTAGCAGAATGTTTAAATATTTAACATAAAGAAAACAACACTTTACTTCCTGTACAATAAAACCACGATCTAGACAAGCTTCTTCTAACACAACACCCTTCATTTAACACAAAATTTGTTTTGTATTACTTTTAATCTGTATACTTTTAATTTGTGTATTGGTGTATAACTAAATATAACTCTTACTTGTAAACAAACTATTTTGGTTTTCTACATACCTGTTATTTTTTACAAAATAATATGAGAAATACTTATTTTATTAGGGAAAACAGCTTGTTGTGCAATTACACCAGCCACAACTGGTTTTAATCATTTTTAATTATGAGGCAGATTAATTATTTTTTTACAGTACTTACGTACAAGCCATAATTAATTATATTCTGAAACAAGGTCAGAATCTTTATTTTAAACTATAATTGCCCGATTTACCTATATACAAGTTTGAACATTTTTTAGAAATGTAAATTTTACACATACCAATAAAGACAAACAAGCGACAGCACAAAAGGAAAACCTCGCATCGACTTCGCCCCACTTGTCTCCAAAAAAACTTCCATCAGGCTGTTGTAGATTTTTGACATATTGTACAATGCGTTCTACAGGAAGATCTTTTACACAGTCTAACAAACAAGCGATCTGAAATTAAATAATAAAGACTAAAAAATGATACAATTTGTATATACAGTTGATGATCATCCTTAATTAAACATTGATTTGTGAAGAGTTGTACAAAAACACATTTTTTTTAATCGTACACATAATGTATACACCTCTAACTTAAAATAGGCTAACCCAATAAATAAACACCATTATTAAAAGATCTAATTACCAAAATAACAATAATTAGAATGTAATAAACTTTCAGTACCACATTTAAACTTCAATGTAACCACAACATTTTAATAGCTCAAAACAGCCACAATTCATACGTAACTAATAAACATGTATCACAATACTAATAAATTTAATATTATTTACTAAATATTGGATTAATAAATTTTATTAATCCAAATAGACATCATTTTATTTCATTTTAATCTTTGTAAATCACTCAAGAATTGAACAACTTGTAGAGCGAAAGCAGGTCACCAACAGCTGTAAAATCAACAAAAAATAGGCCTAGCTTAAGAATGAAGAAATGAATTAACAATCGTTAGCAGATCCGATCGGATATATATAACAAATTAGTACTTCGATGTATAAAGTTTAAATTAACTGTTAATTATAGAATTCAATTTAAGAAAGAGTAAAACTTATTTTTTATACTTGTAAAAAGATTCAGAATTAGACAAACTAGAGAATACTGTAGATATTGAAATCTGTTTTGGATTTGATATTAAAACACTGAAATTAAATTAATTTAACTGTAAAATAAAAAGTAGTAAACAATTAAATAAGAGAAGTTTTCCAGTTCATTACCAATAATTGTCAGTTTGAAAACATAGTTAACTAAACCTTTTCAATAAGTGTTCTAAGAAACCCTGCTCAGCATCCGCAACAGTGGGCAAGAACAGTACAGCTCCACAACCACAACCACACAAGAGTACACACATAACCAGTTGATGCCATGTGTTTACCATGACAACCAAAAACTAAAAACAATCCTTTTTTGGACACCAAAGAAACTAGTAGATACAATATATCGAGAACCTGTAACAATTCAAATATAGTCTGAGTAAAGAGGAAATAATGCCTAAAATAAATAGTTCTTCAAAGAAAGATACGATAATATAAAGAATCCCATTCATGGACTTGTGGCCGAGCGACGCCTAGCGGAAAATATGCGAACTCCCGTCTAGAAGTGGTACCGTTAGATAACAGTATTAAATTTAAAAAAAAAAGAACAAATTAAAATGACTCTTCGATATTTTAGATATACTTCATACATCAGAATTATTCAAAATTTATATATATTTCCAAAGAAATTATTGTTTTAGCGTGGGACCGTACGAATAATTAAATATCTGTATTTAAAGATCGAATCTTCGCCAGCTTTCGCTAAACACGCCTACTTTGGTAGACTCGATAATGATTGGTTTAGAGGTTACACCAAATATGAAAACAGATGTATTCCTTTCTTTTACTTCTAAATATTAAAACTAAATAATAAAATGATATCCTAGTTATAATGGAGTTATTTAAGTATTTTAATTAATATATCAAAAATTGTTCATCATTGTAGAATAGATCTATGACCATTTAATAAGATCAAATTTTTTATAAACTATTAAATTAGCAGAACCAAAATTTAAATAAATATACTTATAGCCTAAACATAACTATACCAAAAGTGAAAATATCTAGTGAACAAGTGCGTAAGTTACCAGCTGTGTCTCAACAGAACAAAATCGGGCATTATTGTAAAACTATAGAAGAAAAAAAAGGTCACCCAATTTTTGTCTTGTGAAAATCAGAGAAGAAATAAAAACTATTATAATCAAACAAGAAAAACTATCTCTTAATTGATACTGAAGAATTGTAAAAAGGATTAATTAAAGGCATAATGACCACCAATTACATAAAATAAAATAATAGCCTAACCAAAAGAAACTAACCTATGGTGAGATCTATCCATTTTCTATTATACCTTAAGCTAAGTGTAATAGGCTAGGCCTTAAGTGAAAACATTAACTTCCAAAGATAATAATCACAGTATTGATTAATCCTTGTTATAGAAACTTTTCCCCAGTGTTCTTCCACTAAACTATATATATATACTGTTATTAATTCATGATATACCTTCTCAATTAACATTTAACCTTATTTTATTTCTTTTATTATTGTTATTATTCAAAGATTTCTATGTTCTGTTTATTATTAAATTTTAATAAATTTTGGGAAAAGCCGGCACCAACCGGAACCCCGAGATAAGAGTGATTAAATAAAATCAATTAACAAATTACGAACAATTTGTTAAATTATAACCAAAAAAAAAAAAAATGTTAATTTCAATCTATAATTGTTAAGACCAAATGTCTCTTGTTTAAATAAATGTTTCATATTTATTCAATATAATTCTATTCTTTGATTATTTTACTATAAATAATATATAATTAATCTAGAGAATAAACAAATACCAGAAGTGTTATTACAAACCAATCAGCATTGATCTATATTTTGTGCTTAACCACACCACTTCAGTTTACTCAAAGAACCCGCATGTATTTTCTTTGTGCTAAATGAAACCGACATAGTGATTCTACTAAACTACTTCAGAACCACTAAACTGTTAATATTAATCCAATTATAACTATAATCTTCTTAACAATGAAGATGTTGAAACATTTAAACACAGCGACTATTAAGTACTTTCTCTAAAAATGACACTACAACTTAATTGATTGGGAAAAGATTGTTGTAACTTTAACTTTTAATGAACTATCATGTGTTATTTATAAATACTTTGTTTAAAATTAATATTTTAATCTTGCCAACATGAATGCCCCTCCCTGAGATATGTAATGAATGTAATTAAAATCATAATTATACTCTGTCAATTTTTGAAATTCCTGAGAAAATGCCAATAGAGCTTTAGTTATCTATGTAATCAAATCTTCATTTTTCTATATTATCCAATACCAATGTAAATTGTAATGAATAAATCAAGTGAATTAATAGTTTTAAATACAATTTCAGTCTTTGTAATTTCATCTGATAACGTTCAATCATAAATTATATATACATATGTAAACGGCATAAACTATTTATAATTTGTCACCCAGCAGTAGAGGAAATTAGAATCTACCAGCATTTGTTAGTAGAGCAAGCTTTTTTAAATTTTTTTTTTTTTGTTCAACGTCCTGCTGTATTGCACTTTATAAGGCTAATGAAGACGGGACCTACAGTTTTACGTGGAATCAGAACCACGACAGCTTTTTTATAAGATAGAAATAACAATCAGAGGATAAATAATCTCAGTGAAAGAAATGAAGATAAATCATTATTATTTTTAGTCGGAGAGCTGACGACGAATTTAGGGAAGGTATTTTGGGCAAGTTAAAATAAAAAAGTTATATTTTATTAATTGGAGAATCTAGAATCCTGAGTCAGGCGGGGGGTTTGCGGTTATTTTGCTACTGCACAACTTATGACATTTGCAAAATAATAAATAAAAAAATATATTTTGGGCAACTTGAAATTTGTTTAATCTTTAATTTTAGCATCTGTTTAACCCAGAAATAAACATCCCAGACTTTTTTGTTTGTTTTAAAGTATAACCAGACCCACCCGAATATATTTAATAATTATACCTCGAAAATATACTTTAGGCATTCTTAAATTTGTATAGCATGTAGGATTAATTATTTACATACATCTGACCAGATGTTATGATGTATTTTGCTTGTATTCTGAAATTACACGTCAAACTAACTCTAAAACTCAATCATTTTAGCGGGAATGAAATATTATAGAAATTAGAAAAAAGAACTCTTAACAATACAGCTAGTTCAGAAATATTGGTAATTGTTTACTTATGTATGACTAGAGGTTATGTTAAATTTTGCTTATGCTTATATTCTGAAACTACACGTCAAACTCAAATAATATTAGTTTATTAAAAGTTGAATATATAGAAAAAAGTATGAATTATTTAATATGTTAATTTTTAAATTGTTATTCCCGTTAAGGTACAAAATACTTTAATTAGAAAGTCTTCTTTTTCGAAGGATTTTAATAATACATTTTTATTATAACTAACTATTCCGAAATACTGTTACATGAACAGAGTCCGTGTTATATTGTAAACTCGAGCCAAGGTCCCGGCAGGTCTCAATAAACTATCTCTCTCACACTTATGGTTAAGCAAAAGACTTTTTTGTCGAATTCGTTTAAAATCTATATTCGCGTCAGGGAAATATTAATAACCGTTTAATTTCTCTGGCTCTTTACACGTATTTTTAATATTATTTAATAAAGATGCTATAAAAATTTCAGAATGCCTAAAGTATATTTTTGTGGTATGATTATTAAATATATTCGGCTGGGTCTGGTTATACTTTAAAACCAAAAAAAAAAGTCTGGGATGTTTATTTCTGGGTTAAATAGTTGCTAAAATTAAAGATTAAACCAATTTCAAGTTGCCCAAAATACATTTTTTTTTTTTTTTTTTTTGCAATATGGCATAGGTTGCATAGTAGTGAAATAACCGCAAACCGTCTGCCTGACTCAGGATTCTACATTCTCCAATTAATAAAATATTATTTTTTTTTTTGTTATTTTAACTTGCCCAAAATACCTTCCATAAATTCGTCATCAGCTCTTGGACTATTTGTAAAAGAGAAGGTCTATCAGCGTGCAATCCCAGCAAATGTTGTTTACAAGTAGGCTACTTACAGGAAAGTGAATATAACAAAAGTCTGATTTATATTTCATTCACCCTCATAGGTACAACAAATTCTAAAAGTACATTTTTTCTACATATACCTGAAATATGTAAAGCTGCACTAAACTATTTTTAATATTAGATATAAAATTTTTGTAAACATGGCAAACCGTAGAAATGTTTCACTGTGTTGAGGTTTTACTTATGTACACAATTACATTTAAGTTAGAACTTAAAACTGTTAACCTTACCTACACAAAAAAAAAAAAACAATATTTAACAATACAACTTTTAGTGGGTAAAATATTTTAAAATGATACCAATGTTTAACACAATAAGCCATACTAACCTGCACTGCACTAAGTGTATGAAGAAGATGAGGATCATGTCCAACGCTTGCACTTATACCTCCAGATTCTTCATGAAAACACTGCTGCAGAAACTCAATAACTTCCTGTTTATTCATATGATGGTGTAATTGTCCCATTAAGTCCACAGCTGTTAATCCCCAATACATTCCCGACATACGCAAGTACTCTGTTATACAGTAGTCCTACATAAAACAAACATTTAAGTAAATTTAAATTCCATATTAATAGTATCCATTCCAAGTCACTTCAATAAATAAATTTACTGTAAATTATAGTTACCTATATATTACGTGAATTTTTCCGTCATGTGACTTAATTTGGTCTTCTGCTCAAGACGCGTTTTGGGGCAGTAGTACCATCATCAGTTGGAAATTAGATCACTCCGTTGGAGGTCGTTATACAATATAAAAACGACCTCCAATGTATTGTGTTTATGTATTGTGTTTGTGTTTTTATATTGTATAACGACCTTCAACGGAGTGATCGCATTTCCAACCGATGATGGGACTACGACCCCGAAACGCGTCTTGAGCAGAAGACCAAATTAAGTCACATGACGGAAAAATTCACGTAATGTAGGCTATAGGTAACTATAATTTACAGTAAATTTATTTAAGTAAACATTAAGCATTACAAATAATTACATAATAATATGTATAGGCTGTGACAAAGATGAGCATATCCATGTAACACAAGGTGTTAAACAACATAATTCTATTGTATTATCAATTTTATTATAATTTCATAAAGCTAACTAAAAAACTTGTTATAACTAACTAGAAATTTTTGGTACATAATATGCAAATTATAGATATATCTAATTATAGATATATAGGCTATGTAAAATTTTTAGAATAGAATTCACATTTTTAATGTTTGGTCTAAAAAGTTTGGTTTTTATGGGACTTTTATATTTTTTCACGATGGCCTGTTTGAGGTAAGTCCACATTTATAATTAAGACTGTCAGTGCTGCTATTTAAGTAGGCTACATAGTTTTCCGATCAAATCGTGCGCTATACATTTTAAGCTAGGCTACATATAAATATTTTCTGCTGTTAAATAAAGTCAAAATGGGTTATTTTCAGTTTTTAAAAAAATTCCTAGTTGACGCCCCTAAAAATTAAAACAATTAAAATTTACTTACAAAATCATCTTTGTTCGTTCCATAAGCTGCTATATATGCTACATGCTTCTCTAGGAGTAATGTTTTGGGGCCATCATTTAATATTGGAACATATTTCAATAAATTTGCCTGAAAGAAAATTAAAATTATAGATAGGCTAGAATGTAACATAACTTAAAGAATAGTTTAATGTAAATGAAATGTCATAAAATGAACACTAATAGAGAGCCGTGTTCAACCAAAGTTGCATTTCTGTAAGCTAAGATGATTTCATAGTCAGTAGGCTACTGTATTTTTCCTTTATTTCATTTTTTTTAGTTTAATGAACTGCAGAGTTAAATTATTAATTAACATGTCTTATGTTTCACACTGATCTGTAATTAACTAAGAGTAAATACACACTGCAAACGTAGCAGTAAGGATAAATCAAAAAACCATTTTTGTTAGCGAGGCAATACACACTGGAAGCGTAGCGGTTCACAACAACCTAGTTTGTTTTCAACAGCGGAGCGGAGCTGATTAGTCTCATACATGGATTTTGAGTGATTGATAGCAGAGGTGTATGTGAGGGCACCATTGTGGATTGCGAAACACAAACTTCACCACAGTCGATGTGCAATTGAGAAGCTGTGGGTAAAGTAGCAAAAGCTTTGGATGCTACAAGTAAGTTTTATTTTATTGAGGATGTAGCACTACCTACAATTTTGTTATTTGCAATACAGAATAGGTAGAATACGAGTAAAAATAAACGGTACCAGAAACTGGCACATACTTTCTCACAAACATATTTAAATTATTAAACAGATTCACTGTGACTTCATAATTGTAACACTAACTAATAAATATTATTATTAGCTAGAGAGAAAACTATTCCACTGATTTCAAACAAATTGGAACCAAACATGTCAATTAGGTCTATATAGAAGCATGAAAAAATGTATTGAAAATTTTTGAAAAACAACCCCTTTTTTGACCAAAAAAATCTCAAAAATCAGTTATTATTATTAGCTAAACGAGAATTTTTAGAAAGATGCGGTTTTTTGCATATGGCAGGTTATATTTAAGGGCTACAAATATGCCAAATTTTATCAAAATCGTTAGAGTGGTTTTTTATAAAAAAATAAAAGGTTTGACCAAACCTGGTTGTTTTTAAACATTTTTTAAAACCTCTTTTCATGCATCTATACAGGCCTAATGAACATGTTTAGTGCAAATTTGTTAAAAATTGATGGAATAGTTTTCTCTCTAGCTTTGTATACATACAGACATATAGACAGACATAGGCTACAGACAGACATTTAGTAAAACCATTTTTTTTTAACTCAGGGGGATATTTGAATTGAAAACAGATATTTCCACAAAAATCTCATCATCGATTTTTTTTTGCGATCATTATATTTTCTCTATAGCCTACTATAGTATATATTGAGAAAGTAAAAACCGTAATTTTTTCCACAACATCCACTTTAAATAACAGTTTTCACTTAGCAAAATCTTCCGAGGCAGCTTTGACAACGAATGTTGATGTATACACGCTGCGCTGGCAGGGTGAATCATCGGCGCTCTCTCCCAAATCCGCTACGCTGAGCTATGTTTACAATGTGTATTTACCCTAAGTAAGTCTCGTTTTTACAATTTTAATCACTACTCTATTTTCTAGAAAAAATCATCATTTGAAAAAAAACTGCTGGATGCCGCAAAGTAAATTTTGCGAAAGATTACATTACAAACCTACGCCACATTGTGGCTGAGGTGCAATGTATACGGAAGAAAATGCTCTAATTCGTAATTGTAATGTTCAATTCTATTTCTTAGTGTCCGAAATAAATGAAAACCGAAAATATGACAAACAAAAAAATAAAACAGTTTAAAATTAAAAGATATTCTTAGAACTACATGTAATATTTCCAGAGTTTAAGTATAAAAACGGTGTTTTATTTTCTCTTCACAATTAATTACTAAAAATTTAGTGTAAATTTACTATGTTCGTACCTCGGCTGATATTTTTGCAGACGACGACACCCATTGTTTTACATTCTACTTTTAAAAGTTAAATACAGGTAAACATACTGTGACTAAAGACTATAGGCCTAAGTTAAGTTAGAACTTTAGGCTACTTTTTTTTTAATTATTCTTGCATTTCTGTTGTGGTAAGTCAGCCGAGGGTCGAATAAATAATAGCCTAAATTTGCACCATTTTTTTAATCATATTTTCTGTTTTTATTTATTTAAGAACTTTAGAAATAGAATTGAACATTACAATTATGTATTAAGAGCATTTTCTTGCATAGGCCTATACATTGGCATCTCAGCCACAATATTGTGTAATGTCGTAAAGTAAACTTTTGTCCAGGTTTCAAATAAAAACAAACACTATTTTTTTTCCCAGATTAGGGACATGCTAGGGAGGCCTACATGCGCAACTTTACTATTCGACTCTAGGCTAACCTATGGCAACAGAAATGCAAAAATAGCCTAATAATAAAAAAATACCTAAAAGGTTCTAGAAACTAACCTATTATGTCACAGTATGTTTACCTGTATTCAACATTTAACAGTAGAATGTAAAACAAAGTGTTCTCTACAAAAATATTAGGCTAGAGAGTCGAATAGTAAAGTTACGCCGGCCTACATACAAGTGGACAGGTTTTATCTGAGCTGTCAGCAGCGTGTGAGGGGAGGTACAAGGTTGTAGTTTGACAGAGACATTGTAGGGGAAACAGGAGCCTAACAACACATGAAACAGATTGAGACGTAAGCTTCCCAAACCACCTTACTGATGCCTAAACCAAACACGACAGCTCAGATGAAACCTGACCACTTATACTTAATTGTGTTTAGTCAAATTTGTTAAACCTCACAACTTTTTAAAGATTTATGAAACTGAATCTAGATAAATAAAAAAATCAGCATGTATTCAAACTAATAATTACCATTTCGCTCTATATTCAAGATCAAATATTAGTCTATGGTATAAGATCAATTGCTATCCAAACGTTAAATACAGAAATACACTTGACACTAAACATAAAGCACGATGTCCTAATAATAATTAACGAAGAAATAAGTGAACTTCATTTCCTGAGAATATAATAAAGAACCCAAATAAAACCATAACCTAAAAAATATTAATAAACAAAATAAATATGCACTGATCATTAAATTTCTGAAATCTGATGTATCAGAGCGGTGACAGATGACGTAGCGTTCATAATGATACCAAAAGGAGATAGGCAACTCAATGTTATAAGTTGAAACTATCTTCAGCGCTTCTGGTGGGATAGAAGCAACCTAACAAAGAAAGTTTTACTAAACGTAGTACGTTGTATCTATTTTAACCGGTATTGTAGTATATAATTATATAATTTATAGGCCTACTATTAAATCATTACTTTTGCATATTTAAGCATTATTCTTTGGCTACTAACTGTGAAATTTATTTTGTTAAACAAAAGTTTATTAAATGACTCTAGAATAAAGTAACTAAATTGTCATTTAATAATACATTTTGTCTATAATTTAAAACACAGTAGTAATCTAAGAAAAATACTTAATTTCAAAAGTAATCACATAATATTAGGCTGTAAAAATTAAAATAATGTAATATTTATTTAAATTTATAACACTTATAAATTAACATATTATTATTTGAAAATAACTTTGGTAAAAGTATTATTGAAATATATTTGACCACTTGTAGATAAAGAAATCTTATTTGTACACTCAAATTAATTAAGTGGATGCACAATGGTTTTAATTAATAATGGTTTTAGACATTTTTAATCATAATTTTTCTTTATAAAAATAAAAGAGAATGCATTATTTTTGTTGCCATTAAAGAAAGCACTAGAAGGATAATAAACAAATAATAACATTTTTTAGATAAGACAAATTTATTAAAACATTATATCACCTAGATATATAATCAATAATATTCACATAAAATTATCTTGAAAGGTTTACAATTACCAATCATCTTCATACTTTTACTCTTAAGTATAAACCCTCAAGTTCACATATACATTATCATTCAAAATTATTGCATGTATAACTAAATGCAAATGTTAAAATATAGACAAATTTTATCAATCTAGACATTTAAGCTTGAATAATTGTTTATAATAAAAGTAATTACATACTTCAAATGTTTTTCAACAAACTGTTAAAAACAGTTGACATAATGGTTACGATCTATCGATTAAATCCCATTTGTTTTTTAGTATATTTTAAATGAATTGATATTTTGTTAAATGAGTAGCATGGGATCAAAGACGGACAACTGTGTTCCTGGACAAAATTGAAGTATCACCTGTTTCTAATATTTTTTTTTT